>JPKC01001631.1:0-66628 GCA_000750925.1 Pseudogymnoascus sp. VKM F-4518 (FW-2643) | reverse complement strand
AGGGGGAGGGAAAGGGGGATGGGGGATGAGGTGATGAGGAGGAGGGAGATAAGGAGGAGGGAGATAAGGGGTTGTGTTGGGTTGGTGGTGGTGTTAGTAGTGTTAGTGTTGGTAATGGCTTGGTGGTGATGATGTGTGTGAGGTTGTTGGCTGTTGGCTGTTGGATCCGATGTCGTGCTCACAATTGTCAGTAACCTTGGTCGCGTGACCAGCGAGTTGTCCCTCTATCAAGATATTCCCAGCTACCAACATCACCATGTTGGATGTTAGTCTCCCATCCAACCACCAAACCATCGGGCTCCCAACACCGGGCCCGGGCTATGTTGGTCCTCCATCCAACACCCGTACCATCGGGATCCCGAACCACCCTTCCCGGCTAAGACACAGGGCCGTTGGGATCTAGTAGCACGTTGTACCGACGCCGACAGGATGGATATTGGGCGGTGCACAGACGGGGTGGGGGAAGGTTGTTATAACTACATTATAACCCCGAGATATCGACAGGAAATTTATTACCAGCGTGCTATACTAATCTACACCTCTCTCCCACCATCATCTCGATGCCAGGCACTTGAAATATCCATCCAGACCCCCTAAATCCCCCCTATTCCCCAGCCCACCCAGCGGCAACCGCGCCTAACCCCTCCTCGCATTGACCGCTTCCACGCCCCGAATCCCAGACATCCAAACACGCCTCCCGTAGCGTAACACCATCAGCTCAGACATCGGGATAAAGACTCGCGTAGAATAGCTCTCCTTAGCGCTGCGCTCGCCGTTCATCCCTTCCAGTCTGGGGGTATATCTCCGAGTTCCCCCTCTGATCTTTGAACCAGCCCTATGCAAAGAGGTGGTGGTGAGGTGTTTATACTTCTACCCCGTAGACCGGTCCCAACAGCCGCAGCGCCGAGTAGGCGACCGTGCCGCGTCCCGCTCGGTATAGACTCGGCACCTGTGGTGAGCTCATCGGGAATCGGGCTCCCTGCCACGAACCACGGCCGACAGTTGCTGCAGCGTCATGACACAAAACTCACAAAGACACCATATCAACATCACCACATACCATCACGCCTTATCCACACACCCAAAAACGATAGTCCAAGAACCACTCCATTATCAAACTTCCTAACCCATCCCAACCCCATAAAAACACAAAAAACAAGAACAGACACTCCCAACCCAGCCAGGTATGCAAGCCCACAGAGCAGCAGCAGCAGCCACGCCCCCCGCCACTCCCATCCAGCCCCCGCCCATCCCAGCCAAAGCAAAGCAAGCATATAAACACCCCCTCCCCTCCCCCCTTTCCCCTTTACCCCCCCACCACCTTCCGCCGGCGGTGGCGAACAGTGCGCCTGAGAAATGGACAGATAGCCGCTTCGAGCCCCGAAGCCGAGTTGGAGAAGACAAAAAAAACGAGACTGGAAAAACGCCGGAATGTGACCTAAATCGCCGTGGGTGGTGACCCGGTTGTGAGGTGGATGGATACAGGCGGGGTTGTATGTATGTGTGGACGGGATTTTATGGACGGACGGATGGACGGGTGGAGGTTCGAAATACAAGGTTTTTGAGCGAGGGGTCACCATGGGCGGCCAGCCGGGGAATGAAGCTATGTTGGGGGCCTATCTAAACGTCCGGTTCTGTAGTTGGTGGACTACGATATCGGGCCTGCGGGGCCGTTGGGTACAACCTCCAGATCGATGTAGCTCAACAGCATCTCGCGCTGGGAGAGAGTTAGTAACCGCGACTTTGAAGGGTGGTGGGAATTGAACTTACGCGCTCGCGGGACCAGAGTTTGGGATCGAAGAAGACGTAGTAGCCGCGCTCTGTGCCGTTCCCGAGCAGTTGTGGCTGCATCATGTCGTCCTTTGTCAGCCACATTGAAAGCTTCTTGTGATAACGCCAGTTACGGTTGGTACTACAGAAGATGTTAGTTTGTGGCAGCATAATCTGAAAGAGCCGCTACTTACAGCTCCTGCGCTGCAATCATTTGTTGTATATCTTGAGGGTTGTTGTAGAACATGAACATTAACGTTTCGTCGCTGAAGTTGGACAGCTTGTTCTCGATGGGCTGGACGTTGTGGACCTGATAGCAATCTGGAATAGTGTGCTGTGGAATATCTGGCCTTGCTGGAACGTCATCCCATGGCGACCAGATGGTCTCAGACAAGCGTCTGCGGGGTATAGTTAGCAATCAGTGGTCTCCAAAATACGGGGGAGGAAAAGGCTTACTCAGTGGTGTTCAGGTCAAATCCTAGGGCAGCAATGTCAACGCCAGTTATGAGTGCAGCCTGGTCTGGAAATGGGCCTTTGAGCATCTCAATCAGCCCCTTAAGGCCATATCGGTCTCTGTCACTCATTCCCGGAAGCGGATCTTGGCTAATAGGGCCAGCTTCATCTGTGGGATCGGCTTCAAACCCGTTTGGTTGAGGTTGAGGTGGTATAGGTTGATTATAAGGTATACTTTTGGCGTCTGCAGCTGCTGGCCGATCAGTTGGCTGGCCGCGTGGACTTAAATTGTCTGCGGCTTCTGATAGTGGCGGTCTGCTGAATCCCTAGAAAAAGTTAGAGCCTGGCTGCATAAGCAAGTAAATAACATACTGTCGAGTCCTTCTCAAGGCTTGACGGCGGTGGATTTTGATTCGCCAAGTCATGGGCTCTGTTCGCGGACGTTGGAGGACCTGGAACGTTTACAGCTGAGCCATCGCGGGGATTTGTTGGCGCAGCTCTGTTGCCCGTATTGACGGCATTAAGCAGGCCGTTACTCCTAGAAGCCTGGGTGGTACTGCTCCCAGCAGGGAACCCGAGGGTGCTTGAAGGAGCGCCGAAACCAGGGCTCTGTAACGAGCCCAGATTACGATCTTGGCCAATCTCTCCGTTTGCATTCCGATTTAACGGGGGGAACTCTTCCGCAGCACTTTCTTGAGGTTGAGATGACTGTCCCACGGCATTTTGTCCACCGAATCGGAAGCCGCTTTGAGAACTTGGGAGCTGGGAAGACGAGGAGAACAAATCATCTTGTTGTTGCTGGGTCTGCTGTTGTGCTTGGCTTTGTTGTTGCGCTGGTAGAATGCCGTGTTGCGGGCGATGGCTCGCAGTCTGTCCCAGTTGACGTGCACCTGGCATTGCCCATGTGGACTGGGCGGAGCTGGAGGTTTGGTGTGAAGGATTATTTGACAGTGATGGAAATTCACTACCAATATTATATTAGCTCCAAGCCCTACGTGAAACCCTGCCTCTGACAATACGTCGATTCTGCTGTTAAATGTTGATTTCACAAACTTCCCAGCACAGACGCAGAACCGGTAACGGTCTGCAACCCTAGCGAGAAAAACGATTTGTGAATGTCGCGATGCAACGACAAAGCATACATGAATCAACGGCGAATAGAGAGAGAAGCTGAGGGCAGCGAAATATGACAGCACTTACGACATATCTAGAGGGGCAGCTGGCTGAGAGCTCCCAATTGATTGAGCAAAACTTGTCATCAGAGCAGTGCTCTGTCGCTGGGCAGGAAGACCAGCGGTTCCCATAGGGACGCCGCCAAATGCCCAAGTGGCCCCGTTACTGGGTGCTGTAGGGTCTCAATCAATATCTGTCCATATCCAGGCTGGGTATGTTGTATTCGCACTCATCTTGCCATTGACCATCCTCGCTGGGGCATTCCTCGACGGCCCTATTGATTGTTGTTGACTCGAAAAGCCGTTCGGTAGACCACGGAGCGACTGTGGCGCTGCTCCTATTTAACAGCAGTTAGCATGGGTAAACGCCATCACTATTGCCAGCTCATCTCAAGAGGATGACAATGCCTGACACATCAAATAGAGTTGCCAATGCCTGACACAATAAACACGGTTGCCAATGCCTGGTATAACAAATAGCAGGATGCAGTATCCCCAGCACGCGACAGTGCCCTGGCAACCGCCGCCATGCATCGATGTGAGAGCGCGGGGCAGGCTGAATAGAGGCTACCAGTGTCCGGCATAACAATATCAGGAGATAACACCCATGAGCGACAGTATCCTGGTAACTTCAGAGATGCAAATCGACGTGAGAGCGCGGGGCAGGTTGGGGAGGCGTAGCAATTGAGAATCGAGAGGCACCAACCTGGTCTGTTCATAGTTGCTAGCACTTGGATGTTGTCGGGATAAGGAGGAGGTTCGGAAGATCTCTACGGTTTCGATTGAGATGTGGAGTTTCGGCTGTTGAGGAAGTTGAGGTGTTGGAGGTGCTGTGTATGTGGTTCAAACAATGTTAACGTGGACATGCATGCTATGCGATGCTATCGTCAGGTTCAAAGGGACGGTTGACCGCCTTGCTGTAGCTGGATCGGGTATCGCGTGGTTCGGCTATGACCCAATGTGAGGCGACGATGTCAACAAGCAACCAGTGCATGTCACATGATGAAAGCGCACATGAAAATGCAACGACAAAGAATGAGAATCCAACTTATGAAGACCATCCTTGCTCAGAAACTGCAATATTGCTCTGCTAACTGGCCCTATTAACATTCTGAGAGGAGAGTGTGCATATTGGGACAAGTATACTTGATGGCCTCTCACATTCGTTAAAATCATAGAAATACAGGTCCTATCAACTAGGTAGAATGGTTTCATAAATTCTATATGTCTACCGTGCTGAAATAACTGCGCTTAAAGTCTAGATTAGCCATGTCCCTTCCAATCACCACAATTTTGCCTTCATCGAGCTCGGGCTGAGTGTGCTGAGTCTGGTTCAAGGCATCTTTGATCTCAAAGACATCTCGAACACCTTGGACGATTTTGACGCTACCATCACTCATCGGTAGTCTGGCTTTTAGTCTGTAAATCTCAAACGTCGGTGATTGCTCCGAGGAGGCTGGGGCAGGCTCTGTGGACGAATCTGGCAATTTTGAGTCCCAAAGGATCGACCGGAGCCATGCGTCCAACTTGGGAAGTTGCTCTTCCTTGACAGGAGGCACTTTAATCGTCACAGTCGAGATCCTCTAGTTTGAGTTAGTAGCCGTGATTATATACAGATAAAAGCTCAGACTTACCGGATCTAGGTGGCTGTGGCCCTTCTCAGCCATGTCCATCCCTTCAGCATTATCATACGCATGCAAGTCGAGAAGGAAACCTTCAAGTTGTGGAACCTTGCCTTGCTGAGTAACATGTATCTTTGCGAGGCCGTTGATGGCTCCCACCCGGTCTTTGACTACTTCCAACTCTTCTTGGCTCACAAGGTCAGCCTTGTTGATAACAACCACATCTGCGTGTGAAATTTGAAGATGCGCAGTAGTAAGGACTGGGCCATGGTGATCATCGTGATCTGTCGTCTCAGGAGCCGGTTCGTCGAGGCTTTTGAGGATGTTCTTGGCATCAACGAGAGTAACAATGCCGTCTAGGTAGATGCTGCTTCCAAGTTCTTCGTCCATCCAAAACAGGGGTGCGATATTCCCCGGGTCTGCTAGACCTGTCGTTTCCAACAGAATATAGTCAAATGCGCCACTTTTCTTCATGAGTGTCTCGATAGCTGTCACCCCAATGTCTCTAGGTCCTATTAGTGCGTTTTCGGGCTCAAGTTCCTGAGGTTACTGACTTCACGGAGCAGCAAATGCAGCCATTGCCAACCTCTAGCCATTCCTCCGCTTGGTCCCCATCTTTGCTCACAGATATCGATTTTTCAATATCGACGGCTATATCCATCAACTCAAAGACAATATTTAGGGGGCATTCAGTGACTTACAGTCTCCAAATTCTAAATATAACATCAGTTTACTGCTCCAGTGTATTTTGCGGGGTATGACTTAGTGGTGACAATACCATTTAATATTACAGCAATCTTTTTGCCATGTTGTTCGGTCAAGATGTAATTCATCAACGTCGTCTTGCCAGCACCCAAATATCCTATAAATGCTCAGTCCCATTTCTATTTTCTGTTTTGGAATTTCTTACCCGTGACAATTGTAATAGGTACCTTGACGTTGTCTCCAACTTTATCCACTACCTCATTTGAAATCAACTCAGTCGCGGCGTCAATGAGCTGTGGAGGCTCATCATCTTCGTATATGTCCATAGCGTCTATGGGGTTGTAAAGTAAGCTACGAATTTAAAACAATGATACGTTCACAACGATCATGATGTATAAATCCGATGGTTGTCACGTGCCGTAGCTGTCAATATATTTTGGAAACTGGCGCCAACGGCCCGACCAATGATCCAGACCTTCTAATGTGACGACCGCGTTGGTTCCTGTACCGAACAAGCTTACGTGACAAGAGAACATCGAATTTAAGCGCCTGCTGTGCTCTCAGGGGACTCATTGTTGCCAACTCCTCAACTTGAGCCTCGTTCCAAGATGTCTTTGCCTCCGAGCTCACCGCGGCTACCAAGCCCGCCGCCGCCAACAGAAATACAGATTGGCCCGAAGTCGCCGTCCATTCAAGATTCCAGTAATAACCAAGAGAACGCTATGGAGCAGAGCATCATAGATTCGAATTCAAGCAGGAGGATTCACCCTGGAACGAAAGGCGCAGACATGGCTGCTGGGCCACCCCTTGTGCCGCTGATGGAGGTAAAAAGTTTGCTATCTTACATGTGCGCTGTGATACTAATGAAGTCGCAGCTTGATTCTGCCTTCCAATTACAAGAGCACCTCAAAGCCTTACACTACCACTATACCCGACCATCGGCATCAACCATCGTCCCTATAAATAGACAAACCGCGTCTCTTCTAGCTACACCTCCCTTTGGAGTCGACCGTGCGCTATGGCTGTACGAGCTCTGCCGCTTCCTCATAAACAAGTGCAACGATCTCATTGTTGGCTTCCTATTCGACACACCAGCATGCTCAGCTTCCACCTGCCCCGAGATGCGAGCTTCTGAATGGCAGTTTCTATGCGCCGTCCACGAGTCGCCAAAATCCTGCTGCGCCATCGATTACTGCTGCCATACGCTTGACTGGGCGACCAACATAGTCACGAGCCAGAAGATCTTCCCCAGCCGTCTGAGCCTTACGTCGGGAGATGTTATGGACGACAAAAGCACCGGTGTCAAGCATCTGACAAATATTTTCAGGCGACTCCACCGCATCTTTGCGCATGCGTGGTTTCAACATAAAGGTGTATTCTGGCAAGTGGAGGGGCAAACAGGATTATACGTTCTATTTAAGACTGTTTGCGACAACTATGAGCTTCTACCCGCAGAGAACTACAAGTTGCCCCCAGAGGCGGAGGGGCTTGAGCCAGCTGTCGAGCCGAAGGTCGTACACACCATTCTGAAGCCTGACCCACCTGCCGCGAGCAATCCATCAAGTATCGGAGAGGAGGATATGCATTTAACGGCTGCCAGTCGTACCAATACTAGGAGACATATACGATCTTCGCCATCGACAGGAGCTGCAGTGACTACTGTCCTTGAAGCAGACGAAGAAGAGTCCGATATGGCACAACGCCTCAAAACGCTGAAGATCAAAGAAGAGGAAGAAGCGAAGCAAGATGAAGATGAGAAGACTCACGACAGCGAGAGGTCTGGCCATGAAAACCAGGAGCCTGCCGAGGAGCTTGCAGAGATGACAATCATCGTTGATGAGGCTTCTGAGAAGGTGTCAGAGAAGGAGCAAGAGAGTGTCCCAGAGGCTGCCAAAGAGCAGGAGGACGAAGACAAGATTGAAAAGGATGACAGCAAACCTTCGGAAAATGCTTCTTCGGAGCCAGAATCCGCCGATGAGAAGAAGGTGGAGGAACCGGAGGTGCAAAAAGAGGAGGCAGAAAAGCCCCAGGAGGCCGAGGACAGCGAGAAGGAGCCACTAGTGCACACTTTGAACCTGGATGAAGAGACCCCGGCGGAGAGTGGCGAGGGAGACGCAACGGTGACGTTGTAGAGCGATTGATTGATGATACCCATTTCACTTGACGCAAAGACGAGACCAAAGACTTAAGGATAATTGTAATGTACAATAATACTCTGGGGATTCTGATCCGGTTAGAGCTGTAAACTAGTAGGGAAGAGGCTTGGAGCTTGTTTATATAATAGGGCATAACATATCGTTCTCACTGTTCTCAGTCTGCTTCTCAGGTTGTCTGAAGATGTTGATCAAACTCTGGGCGGCCAACAGTGCATTGTATCACAACTTTATGAAGCAGGTTCTCTACCCAGGCGCATACGCAGTAACCACTGATACGCCAATGTAATTGGTCTCCCGGGTGAGATCTGCGGTGAATATTATTCGTTGATATGTATGGGGCACTCCCCTAATATTGGCTTGGAGATCTTTTCCTCAATACGATGGCAATCACAATTGGATGCAGCTGATGTCTCGCCTGGGCAAATTCAAGAGTAGTACCCGTAAATTCACGGGAGGACTTGCAAATCACGGGGTTTAGTTGGGTTAGATGAGTTAGCGCCTGTTAAATTGCTGTGGAGGATGTGGAGGAGACGCGAACCCAGGCGCCAAGCCCCATACTAACCCGTCAGATCTATTGCTCCCGCGGTTTCAGGAGTGCCGAGATAAACTGTCCCGTTGCTTGTTTCTCTGACACCCTCGTTTACCAAATGCTGCTCCTTATTCGATGCCACCAAACCAGTCCACAACTCCACCACCAGTTTGATGCCAGCGCATTTCCCAGCGCATATCCCGCACCTGCTGCGCCTTCAAATGCCAAGGTTGTCTGGACGCCCCCCTGGCCCGTGTTTTTCAGACAACAGACAGAATAAGTTCATGTTGCTCTCACTGACGTTTCTTTTCTTGTTAATTTCCCTTCGTATACGTTCCTTCTTCCCTTATTCCCACCGTATTGTTGTGCTTTGTTTACTTCCCATCAACAAAGACTGTAGCTCCCTTGAATCGCCCCTGCGCAGGAACGACAAACTTGGTGATACGCTCCTGCTGGCAGACGAGTGGCACTCAATAGGGACAGCCAGAAACTTGACCTGACAGCTCCAACAACTCAATCATATCCCATCATGGCAATCTTCCACCGAAGCAGTAAACCAGACGAGGAGGAGAAGGGCACAGCTCCCGCTGATGCTGACGTGGAAATGAATTCTCCCTCTTCCACACCTGCCGCTGTAGCTGAAAAGCGCCGTTTTCCTGGTCACCATGTCGTCAATGAAGCTGGTCTGCGAGTCACAAAGGGAATTGCCCCCGACGGAGAGAGCGGCAGGTCCTGGATTCACCCGTGGCACTTCCTCCGAATCTGCTTCATCTCAACATGCCGGGCATCGATGTACGTCAACATATTGTGGCCCTTTGTGCCCGCTGCTCTGGCAGTTCGATACGCCCGACCCGACCTCAGCGTCGTTATATTCATCCTCAGTTACATCGCCATGGTCCCGAGTGCCAACCTTGTTGGATTCGCTGGCCAGGAGTTCAGTCGGAAGCTGCCGAGAGTTTTGGGGGTACTGATGGAGACGACATTTGGCTCTATCGTTGAGATTGTGCTGTTTATGGTGCTCCTCACCCAAGGCGAATACCATGTCATCCAAGCTGCTATACTGGGCTCTATCTTGGCGACAATGTTGCTTTGTCTCGGACTCTGCTTCTTCGCTGGTGGCCTTCGCCGCGACGAGCAGACGTTCGATGAGGCTATTAGTGAGGTGGGAAATGGTCTGTTACTTATTGCGTAAGTCTCAATTTCTGCCAATATTGCGTGCAAAGCTAATTCTATTTCAGTGGCCTTGGTCTTGTCGTGCCGACAGCTTTCTACAATGCACTTCAGAGTAGCACCATTGCGCCCGAAGTTCTGGACTCGTCAGTTCTGCAAATATCCCGAATCACGGCAATTCTGCTCATCATATCATATGGCTTCTACATATTTTTTAATATGCGATCTCATCACAGCATTTACGATGCCATTTTCTTGAAAGACGAGCATGGGGATACGGATCGCCACAACGACATCATAAAGCCTAAATTGACTTTAACGGAGTCTATTATTGCCTTGGCCATCTCCATCACGCTGGTGACTTTAATGGCCATCTTCTTGGTGATGGAAATCCCCTACATAGTTGAGCATAACGGCATCTCGGACCTCTTTATGGGCTTGATTCTCGTCCCACTCGTCGAGAAGGCTGCGGAACACATAACTGCCATCGACGAAGCCTGGGACAATACCATGAACCTTGCTTTGGCTCACGTTCTGGGAGCAACAATCCAGACCGCACTGTTCAATGCACCTCTTGCTGTCGTCGTTGGCTGGGGTCTTGGTCGGGAGCTGAACCTGAACTTCGACCTCTTCACGATCGTTGTCGTCATCCTGTCCATTATTGTGGTGGGCAATTTCCTCAAGGACCGTAAGAGCAACTATCTGGAGGGTGCCCTTTTGGTGATTGTATATATCATCATTGCTGTGGCAGCCTTCTATTACCCGAATCTCGAAGGCCACGCAGGAGGAGCTGAAGGAGGAGCTGAAGCTCCAGCGGAAGGCCATTGATATGTGATGCATATTAGTGCCATGACATAGTATAGTGTTTGTATTTCACCTCTGCTTGTGCATAGCGGGTTCATATGTTGATTTATAATTTGAAATTGAATTGCAGGTAAAGCGTGTTTATATTTGTTTTTAAGAAGGGGATGGCGAACATGGTAAAAGGCTTCCGAGATTGCACACATAGGAATCAAACGGAATTTAACACACCCATTGCTTTTGCGGTGTTTGCTCTGCACATAATGCTTGAACGGAGGCAAGGGGCTCCTTTTGCCGGTTTAGTTGCTGGCGGAGAATAGGATATTCCGAATTACATGAGGGCATAGTAGTCACTGTGTCACCAAATCCGCGAATGTGTAGTGACACAATTGTAAATATTCATATTCATCAAGCTACTATTCCATTCTCAACCCCCAATTGGAGGGAGTGCCGTCCTGTCAGTATCCAGCGTCGACGTTCCTCATCTTCAATGCATGATTACATTGTTATCCAGTAGGAATCATTCCATCCATCCACACAAGATGACGATCGCTCACTCAACGATGAGAACGCATATATGAGCCTCCACATGCTCATTTTTCATCCATTGGCAGCATCAACACATGCCAGCAATTCCAACTCATCCCACTACCCTCAAGTGGTAACTGAATTACGAGGATCTTCGACCTCCGCTATACCTTTCGAAACAAAATCAAATAATCAAATATTGATGCCAGACAAGCAATCAAGTGTCCTGGCCCACCTTACTCGCAAGGGTCACGCTCGTACTTGATGCGGACCATGTTCATCATGGCGGGCTCACGCTCAATAGCCTGCTTGGCCGAATGAGCCTGCGCCAGGATGCTCGAAAACTCCCAGATCATATTCCCTGGCGACAGCTCCTCAACCCAGATGAGATTGAAATAGAAGAGACCCGCGAAGTACTCCCCGAGGACCTGGAAATTGACATAAGTCGAGGGTCCGGAGATTCTCAGAACGCGAGACTCGGCGCGGTTGAAGTTCTCACGGTACTTGTTCCTGTTCCAGCGGACACAGATGCGGCGGCCGCGAATGATGATTCCAATCGCCGAATGGGCCTGTTGGAAGAAGCGCTCGGCCCCGACGCGAGTGCAGAATGCGATCTTGGCCGCGGCAGTGAAGTGCTTCTCCCTGGGAGGGTTGATGTGCACGGAGTACACCTTGCCGCAGTGACGAATGCTGCGCAGCATCTCGAAGTAGGTCAGGTCAGCAGGGGCACCTTCGACCCAGATGCACGTGTTCAAATGGTCAGGCAGGCTGGTCATCTGGTTCGAGGCGGCGCTCATGGTGCCTAGGTAATTACCATTGGGGTTGCCGGTGGGATTTCCATCGGGATGATTGAGGAATCGAGATGGCCCGAATGGCTGCACGCCCTCTGTTTGGATCTCACGCATCTTGCTGATTACGTCGATCGGATGGAGATGTTTGCCTGACCCAAATGTGAGGGGGCCAATTTGAGGGTCGCCCATTTGAGCGTTACCCATTTGACGGTTACCCATTTGAGCGTTACCAATTTGAGCTTCGTCCATGTGACGGAGGGCCATTTGAGAGTCGTCTATTTGATGGAGGGCGATTTGAAAGGGTCCCATTTGAGAGTCGTCTACTTGATGGAGAGCCATTTGAAGCAGGTCCATTTGACGGAGGGCCATTTGACGGAGGGCCATTTGAGGCGTCGGCGGGCGGGAGGGGCCAGCCTGGCTGAGCTCTGTTACGCTGCCAGAAGCGACAGTCGATGAATCCGTCAGTGCGACACTGGTGGTGCTTTGGGTGGGCGTGTAGAAGCCCGTGGTAAGTGTGAAGGAGCTCGTAGTGGGTGTGAAGGAGCTCGTGGTGGGTGTGAAGGAGCTCGTGGTGGGTGTGAAGGAGCTCGTAGTGGGTGTGAGGGAGCTCGTGGAGGGTGTGAAGGAGCTCGTGGAGGGTGTGAAGGAGCTCGTGGTGGGTGTAAAGGAGCTCGTGGTAGGTGTGAAGGAGCCCGTGGTGGGTGTGTCAGCTACGGACCATGTCCATCCGTCTGGGGTTGGCTTGCGATTTTCGAAATACCTCCCTACCCGTTTGCTAAGGTTTGGGTAGATGAGAAGGTCGGGGTCACTGATGGTTGGGTTGCTGGTGTTTAGCCCAAGATCACGGAGGCTTGCAGCGGCGGCCTGGGATGGGTTGGACGTCGGCGTGCCATACTCTGGGATAGTAGGCAAGCTACCCCGGCCGAATGGACCGAAAGCGTTCAGGACGCCGTCCATGTTGAGGGAGAAGTCATCCTCCGAACACCCAAGCTCCGTCTTGGAAGACTTATCTACACAGTTTCATGTCAGTTATTGAGGGTGGATGATGGATCTCTTTCGTCGGTTTACCTTTGGGACCTTGGCAGAAGTTGCTGCAATCTGGGTCCAGGCACTCGTCATCTCGGGAGATGCTGAACTGTCCCACGTGTAGGACATCACTGTAGCGGTTCCTCGTGACGGAGGAAATCTTATAGGCACTGAGCTTTCCCGAGGCACTCTCCTGCTTCATGGTGGCAGATTGTGCGCTATAGGCACTGAGCTTACCGGAGGCACTCTCCTGCTTCATGGCGTCAGATCGTATGTTATAGGCACTGAGCTTGCCAGGGGCAGTTTGCTCGCCGATGATGACAGGTCCTGTGCTATAGGCACTGAGGTGGTTAGAGGCACTCTGCTGATTCATAACAGCAGATCGTGCGTTATGTGCACTGAGAAGCGTAGGGGAACTGCTCCGGTTGATAATAGCAACTCGTGTGCTATGGGGTGAGGGAGCCATGTTTATCATGCGGCGTTATTATGGCAAGAGGTGGTATTTTGGATGGCGAGAGTTTGATCGAAGGTTCGAGAGGGACTCTGATACCCCCGGAGATTTAAACCAAAGCAAGAGCAAGAAAGGAGAGGGACGTTCTGTTGTTGTGGTGGTGTTGTGGTTGGAGAGGTAAGTGGAAATGAAGAAAGACAAGCTTGAAGGTTATTAAATACGGACGAGGATGTGTTGCCGAGTAAACGCCAACACGTCAAAGGTTACCGACTAATCTCACGTCCAAGTTGGAGTCGGATTCCAGTATCAGCGCGAACAACGGAGAGATTCTCGGTGCGCCAGTGCTGTGGCAACGACCCTCGAGTATAGAACAATGAAAGGACGCGTTTAGGCAAACAAGCAAGCATATCTTTCATGTAAGTTATGATCTCTATATTCGAATCCTCTATATTGGGCCACCCGTCTTATGAGAACCAATTTCGGGTCTCAATCTTTGAGCTTGGCTGATTCGCTCTCTTAAAACAAGAATACCCCTACTACTCTTATTGATCTCTTTCTCTTCATGGTATTCGTAAAATGGAATCCCGCTGCCCAAGGAATTACTATAGGAGAGTATAAAGGACGATTGACTTTCTTTACTATGTCTTTGTCTGGTTTTTGATAACGTCTCGTAGAATCGGCCGGGAAGTTCGAGACAATCGGTTTGATACTCACAGCTTCTCATTCCCTGTGGAAGCTATCTTTCATCTACATAATGGTTCTATGGTCTCGAGTGGCGTAGTATCACCAAGAAATATATTATTTCATATATTATTTGTCAAACTCAACTCGGCGCCATGACCTTTTTGTTGTTCGATATTTATAAATAAACTTTTAAAAACATTCCTCATAAATTCGTAATTCATAATACTCTACAAGAGTCCGCTAATCCTACGGCTCAGCTTTTACAACAGTATGCAAGTCCATATCCTCTCCACTCAACTTGCCAGGAACCGTTGATCCCATCCCGCTCACTGTACCAGAGCTTTCCTTTATTAGTCCTCTGCCACGCGGTAGAACCTGCTCCGCAAGAACTATGGTTTCGATCCCGGAGGGGCTAAACTGTTCGGGTCCCATGGGCAACGAGTCAACGTCGATTACCATATTCAGCAAACTCTTCAGAACCACCCCGCTGCCAGCTTTGCTCATCACCTCATTGGCATGTTTGCAGAATTCGGAGTTTACGCATTCAACACACCCGTCATGGCAATGACATGCCTCCACTCGTTGAATCGCTTGGCGGAGTAGCATGTCCACAAATTCGAAAGCTTTGGTGCTGATCCCAGACCCGCCAGCGCCCCCTTTGGCGTCATAGAAGGTGAGTCGTGCAGGACGTTTTCTTGCCGTCTCTTTCTTTGCAAATTCCTTGACGGCCACCTTGCACTCCGTTCTAACATCTCCGGGCATGCTGACGACAAAATTCGGCATCAGGCTCAGTATCGCATGTTCAGCAGCATGGATGGCCCCTGCTACGTTAAGCCTCCTCTCGACAAGAATATCCAGAGCGTGTTTCGGGACATCAAGCCACATGCCCTTGCTGAATCGTATTATTGGTGGATTGTCAACTTCGACAGCATCCATCTTGCGCCCCCTCCGGTCGACTTTGAAAAATCCAAAAACGGTCTGTTGGATCTTGATGGTGCCATAGAAGGCTCGCGATGCAGATCCAGTAATACGACGCATTGCCTCTGTTTCAATCGGATCAATGTCCGTGAAGTCCCTTTGCTGTGTTGTCCAATCGACCTTGACAAGTTCGACACGAGCGATCTTACGATCGGGATTAAATTCCTTCACAAGGTACGTGTTTCCTTGATGCATAAAAATCCCACCGTCATACAGTGTAAAAAAGGCCCTAGAAGCTTCCAGTTCTTCCAAGACAATATTCTTTCCGCGCGTTATATCGATGATAGCGAAGTGTTCTTCTTCGGCGTCACGTATAGCTACAAACTTGGATGGCATGGGCCGGTATCGTTCGTTGCAATGATAAAAACCTAGGTCGTCCTTCTCAAGCCGTTCTTCTGCTATTGCAGGAAGAGATTTTCCAAAATAAAGAGCATCTTCTGTTGGCAGAATTGGCAACTCATACGCTGCACATTGGATGTGACCTTCAACTACCAGCATATTCTGCAAATCGACTTGCAGCTCGCAGTTTGGTTTTGTGAAGATCTCGTCCGGGTTCTGCATATAGTACTGATCTGTTGGAAAGCAGTCGCCGACTAACACAGAAAGAGAGTCCTTGTTTCGTCGTCCCGCACGGCCACTTTGCTGTCTCAAGTTTGCAATAGTATATGGAAAGCCAACGGTGATAACGGCGTCAAGAGATCCAATATCCACACCAAGTTCAAGAGCCGACGTGGCAATGACACCCACCAGCTTCCCCTCAAACATTTCACTCTCAATCCGACGTCTATCTTGTGGTGTATAGCCTCCTCGGTATCCCATAACCCTTGCCATGCAGTCTGAATGTCCAAGTTCTGATAACTCAAATTTGACTGCAGCCACAAGTGATTCACACTTGTGGCGAACTTTGCAAAAAGCGATGACTCGGACCCCTCGCAGAATAAGTTGGCAGAAAAGTCGGGCAGACTCAGCCACTGCATCTCCCCGGCCACTTGAAGGGTCGGCTGGATCTTTAAAAGGGGTATTCCAGCACAAAAACTCTTTTCTACCCGACGGAGAACCGTCAAAATCTATCAAACGAACATCTTCAATTCCAAAGATGGTCTTGAAGTGCTCTGTCGGATTGGCCACAGTGGCAGAGCATGATATGAATCTGATATGTCGATTTCCCAAAGCTGCGCATATTCTCCGAAGCCTACGCATGATGAAAGCAACATGGGAACCAAAAAGACCATTGTAGACATGGATTTCATCAACGACCACAAATCTTAAATTCTTAAGAAATGTGCGCCATTTGTCTTCCTGTGGGAGAATAGTGATGTGAAGCATATCTGGGTTGGTGAAAATAATTCGTCCTTCTTCGCGTATGATATTCCGATCAGCCATGGCTGTGTCTCCATCGAAGGTCTCCACCAAAGTGTTCTCGAGGCCAGTCATAAACTTCATCATCTCCTTGAGGCTTCTTCTCTGGTCCTGTGCCAGGGCCTTGGTTGGAAAGATGTACATTGCTCTTGTACTCGAGTCTCGTTCCAATTCGTGTAGTACGGGGAGTTGGTAAATCAGACTTTTGCCTGAACTGGTAGATGTGGCAACAATAACATGGTGGCCATCATTCAAACCGTTGATTGCCTCTGCTTGATGAGAATAGAATCGAGTAATTCCTTTCGTATTATACAATGCGTTTACCAAATTCTGGCTGAGCATGAAGTTCAGGTCACCATATATCGCTTCTTGGGGGTCGAAAACACGGTGGCCGTCTGGCACAATCTGGCCTGTGTACCACACGCAGTCTTTAACCTCCTTTATAATCTGAGAAATAGACGCCCGTTCTTTAGGAATTGACTTTGGAAGGGTGCTGATCTTTGTCTCCAGCGCATCGGTTGTGGGGTTTGATGGCTTTGGGATATAAGCTTGGGCTTCTTGCTCTAAAATTTGCTCGGGATTGTCATTCGTCGAGTCACAACGGTTTAGAAACGAATTTATTGCATTGTGGAACTTCGTATTTCGCTTCTCGATTAAATCCGTCATTTGTTTCTGACTGAATTTTGGCAATGTTAACTCGTCTCCTTTCGATTTTCTGCTGACTTTCCCCCCTTTTTCGGATTTTTGCTGGCTGCCTTGTTTCAAATCCCCATCCAAAAACTCGAACAGCAAAATTTCCTTTCCAGGGCTCTGGAATGTGTCTTCGTTCTCTTCGACACCTGGAACTGTCACGGGAAGCCGAGAATTCTTTATTGCACTACCTCTGAAAGCATCATCTTTCTCATATTCTCTCACGTCGACATCGAGGGATGCCTCGTCGACAAACGAGAAGTTAATCCCAGTTGGGCGTAGAGCAACTATCTTGGCCACATCTTCTACCTTTAGTTCTCGCTTTATTTGCCCTTCAACCGTAGTTTTTATCGTCTCGAATGTGGTAGCCAAATGTTTGCGCGTGCCGCAGAATGTAAAGACGAGGTTGAGCGCCCGATGTGTCTTCTCGAGTGTGGTAAATGAGGCAGGCCATACAGTATTGCTGGTCGTAGAACTTGAGGAAGCTGATGCCGAGCGGCGAATTGGCGGTGCAGCATGGGTTTTGGTATTCTTCCGTGGTTTTGAGGGAACCTTATTAACTTTTGTAGAATCAACCGTTGCCACTGGCGTTTCCGCAGCTGGACCCTTGGCCGTTCTCTGGTCATTATTAACGGCACCCCCTCCAGTCTCAGCTCTCTTGCGCTTGAGGACGGCCTTATTAGGCAACGGGGCTTCCTTTATGGCATCCATAACCGCATTTGGCCAATGAAACCGCTTTACAAGGCTTGACGCATCATCCGTTACTGATATTTATCGCGTCCTGAAACGGACAAAGAATATAACGCCAGATCACGTGCTCTCGCGTCGAAAGGCAATTTTGCCAAGGGTTCGAAAGAGTTGATTATTGAAAGGTGTCTAGGAATTTATGAGTACTCGAGAGGGTTAAAACACGTTGATAGAGGTTCGTAGTGCACCGCGTATAATGTGATTTTTTGGCATTATTTTTAGGGGTATTTATTTATGAAGCCTCCATTGTTCTCGTACAGCAAAAAATCCTGAAACTTACGTGCCTACTATCAATGGTATACATATTTAACATAGTGAGCATAGCTTATCTTGGAATCATGGTTCGATTGGAATTCTATGGGAGAGGTTATGGGCCACCTCAAACCTTCATGATGCATTTGATGACCGTAGATCCATCCTTCGGGTATTGTTCGTGATGTAAATGTTACAAAGGTTCTCGTAAGTCTTCCCTGTGCTCTGCTGTCTAAAAGACTGGCAACCGCTTCATTGAATGCATGAGATGGCGCCCCCCATTCTTGTAAAGGCCTCGGCATTTTGGAATGGGAGAGACAAAGCGATGCCCCTGGCTGGGCTATCCGCATAGTATAGGTCGTTTCATCAAGCTCAAACTCATAAAAGCCCACTTTGGACGGCTGAGACCTCCGATATAAACAATCTCGCATTGTTTTCATTCATCTAGTCCTAATTAGCACTCGATCATCGAATATAAAAGCGAACTTACCTTCAGGAGCATGTTTACTGGCTTACTTCCATCGAAAGCTGTAAACATGTAGCCTTTGCCTGCTGCGTTGGAGGGTTTCTCTTCGAGCTTTAGCGCTCTATTAATGATTGTATTCAAAATGACTCGGTGAGTATTTTCTTGACGCATAACCAGTCGTGCGGCGATGACTGGCGGGCCGTCTTCGTCATTGCGGAGCGAGACGTCAAAACTCCCCGGAACCAGTGCCCCAGTATAATCATCAAACTCAACGCAGCTCTTGTGAGCATTTACTTTCAGGTTTCCAACTCCCCTTTCCTTCCAGCCTTCCTCTTTCGATTCCATAGCGAAGAGTTTTGCTCGAAATTGGCTAAGCGTTACTTCGTCTTCCTCGCCATCATGTATGGGTACTACACAATAGTTAGTTTCTGGTGGAATGGACAGATTGTTGGATATTGATCCATTTCTGACATACCCTTGGTTAACTTTGGTCTTTTCTTATCCTCGTAGGTGCTGCTTTCATCCTCTCCATCAGACCCAACATCCCCCTCAGCATCGCCATCGTCTCCTGATTCCTCCTCTTCGTCGCTCTCAGGGGCACCAAAGGCTTTGGCCGGCTTTCCTGCTTTCGCTGTATCGGGGTTTGCGGAACCGAAGGTAGACAGTGTATTTGACTGGCTAGCAGCAAAGCCGCCGCCGAAGCCACCGCCAAAGCCACCACTTAAGGCACTGCCAAAGCCGCCTCCAAATCCGCCAGAGGCCTGGCCACCAAATCCAGTGGTAGAGCCACCTCCAAATGCGCCACCAAATGTGCTACCAGTTTCTCCCGCTTTTGGCTCATTTGTGCTCTTATTGGCGGCACTTTCTCCTTTAAGATTCCCCCCGAAAGGTGATGCTGTAGTAGCAGAACCACCGCCGAATATGCTGGGCTTTGACGCTAGCTCCCCGAACCCGGATGTGCCAGATGCTGCCAGGGCCCCAAAACCGGAACTTGCGAATGCCGAGGGCGATGTTTGAGGCATACCGGTAGATGTATCTCCTTCTCCTTTCTGTAATCGCTTATCGGACTCAGTTTCGTCACCGTTGGGCTTCTTATCGGCAGTTTTGGATCCTTCATCGCCGTTGGTAGCTTGTTTGCCCTGGGTATAACTGGTTAGCTGCCATAGAGCGGTTATCGGAGTATTTGAATGACGCACCTGTGATGCAGTGACACCTGCAGCTTCTGCCCCGCCCTCCAAAGTATCGCGATGGCGTTTTTTCTCTGGTTCCAATCTATCTGATCGGTCCGCACTTGTCGCGCTTCCGTTCGAAGGAACTCGCTCTTTATTGATCTTATCGACCCCTTCGGATTCTTTTGTTTCATCATCTAGTTCTCTGACTCTCTTTTTCTTCGGCGAGGATATCTGCTCCATCATTCCATCATCCTCACCACCCGAACGCGTTGATCGCTCTGGCGTAGTTTCCTTTGTAAAACCCGACGTATGGTCGCCCTTGTCTGACAAAGGTTTCGCGATTCCAGCCTCATCCTTGGAAGCTTCTCCTTCAGTCGGCTCTTTATCAGATATGCGGGTGTGCTTGAGATCTTCGCTGGCCTTCATAGTGGCCGAGTCCTCGTCTTGCTGCTCGTCGAAACTGCGCTTGTGAGCAATGGCTTGCTCAGGAGTTTTCGAGCCCTCCATCGTGGCTTTCCTTTCAATAATTCCGTGTAATATTATGTTTTATGCTGTCTGCACTAGCAAGTTCAGAAATCGTAACATTCGTGAAGTGAGGCAACGAACGTGTTGGGTTGGTACAACCCGCCAACCGTATTCTGGTGTTGTCAACACAGACCTTGGATCGAATACCGGACAAAAGTTTATGCGCTTATCCGGCGATTGTGGGGGTCCGAGTGAACAGCCCCAATGAACCAGCAGGCATCGCAACAACTATCAAGCCTACTCGTGCCACTCAAAAAGTCTGAAAATAGCCCCGAGTCAATTAGGGACAGTTCACTCGGATCCCGATTACCACCTCTGCAGGATCAAATTGATACAGTGATACTTTGGTAAAACACAATAAATATTCTTGCAAGTAGGCCCCCATCTTGTGAATGCTAGGACTTGCCGCAGCCGCTCTCTTTTGCCACAACTTGAAAAAGGAAGAGTGATCTAAGCATACATATCTTGCTGCAACCCAACTCCTTGAACTCCTCGTACAATACATCACGTTCCCATGTTCCTACCACTGCTCCCCTGCAGGCCGCTTAACTAATAAAGCACAAGCAACCCAATCCAACATAAAACACAAAGAGCGGGTAGACTGCGATGCCAACACGGTTCTTAACCACGCCACTGCCGCCCATGATACTAACACCAGCAGCAAGAGACCAGGCGATTAGGACAATGTAAACTGGGATCCGAGGTATAGTTGGGAGGTGAAGCGCTGAGAGCAGGGCGGCGATGACAAGAGGAAAGAGCGTATATCCGATTATGCAGACAGACTGAGCAAAGGATCTAAATTCGTTAGCACATTTCTCATCAGAACTCGGCGGGTAGCAGATCGTAGACTCACATATTGCCGCCTAGTAGCTTGATCTGCGCGGTCACCACTGCCTCTCCAATCCAAATCATTGCGAACACTCCGCTGAATACCACACTCTTTTGCTCCGGTCTTGCATTGAAGCTAAGCAACAAGCTCAGCGCCAGACAGAACACCAAGGGGCCCCATAGATCCCAGTCCCGTAGCCCCTGGCTCATGTTTCCTTGGCTGAGCAGGTTCTCCGTATCCATCACTCGGCCCGCAATATTCCTAACCTCTTCCCTCGCGCCTGCAATACCGCCAGCACGGAACCCTTCATAGGCCCCGCGAAGAGTTGTGGTATTGTCAATCATCGAGCCGCCGAATATATACTTGGGATAGAGCACTTCGCGCATTTTTGACCAAACGGCCAACAGGTCGCGCGACAATGTGTCCCAGACAGATTCGTCGATTGTATTTGTGGGCGCGCGGCGGTCGTCGCCGGGCATCGCGGAGGTGAGGTACGACTCATTCAAGGGGCGAGAAGAGGAGCTCGAGCCGATATTCCCTGTGAGGGGTGCGTGAGCGGAATAGTTGGGAGCATCGTCTAGCGGGTCGTCGAGGTCATCTAATGAGGCTGGGGAACATTAGCTACATGCAGGTCGCGCGATCAAGGCCGACCCTCTTTGGCCTTTGATCGTTCAAAGCCCAAAATGCAAAGTACTCACCAGTATCGGGATCGATGAGGTCGTCATTATGGTCGCTAGCCTGAGGCTGGCTATAGTTCTGGTAGGGGTTCGCGGAGGACGCCATGGTTTTATGGCTGGTTGCGTTTGGTGATGCGCAATGATTGTTGGATACCGGTGATTTGTGCCCCTTCTATGGGAAGTTTTCTTCAGACAGCCCGAGATGCACTTGTTTTCTTCCTGATGGAGGTTCAACCCAGATTCAGATAATACAGCAACCTCCACGTAACGCAACGACCCCTGTCACGTATAGCTTCCGCGCTAGCCAACTGTGAGTTAGCGGATTAACCCACCACAAGGTACCACTTTCCTCAACATGTGAGCGCCATGGTGATTGGGGGTGTATCACCTATATCAAAAATGCATGTACCACAGTGTGAGCTAAAAAAGAGCCTTTTGGGAACTACTATCCTTGACAAAACGTGAAGAGTTTGCGATAATTTTATTCTCTGGAGCTTAAAGTGCAACGGCATGGGATATCAAAGTCACAACGAGGAATGAGAGGTCGCAGGCGGAACATGGCAAGCCAATGAGTATATTTCTATATCTTCTCTGATGCTGATGAGAATATCGCCCTACCCCAACGCTCCAACACAGAAATAATGCCCGATGAACCTACTACGACGCAGAACTCGCCGTCATCGCTCCATGCAACCGCCCTGCCAACAGTAGTTACTCTCGGGATGTTCTCAACCTTGTGAGCCTTCAAGCTCTTCCAAGGATTCCCTGTGGCATATTTCTCATCCCAACGGCCACGATTCGTCTCAAGATCAAGAGCGGTGGCCAATGTTTCCGTGCTGAATGAGCAGACGCTGCTAGACGCAACGCTTTCATCGACGGCGGTTTGACTGATCAGGCGGTGCCCATCAGATTTTGCAGATTTTTTAGTTTGAGTCTTCAAGCCGAGCCAATTTGGCTTTGGTACGGTCTCTGGGGACGTGATAAACTTTTGATAATCGACCAGACGGGAGAGATCCCAAAAGAAGACTTTCGACGCCGAGTTGCACATTGCGAGGACGGGATGTCGAGAAGAGGAGTACGGGATGTACATCCCGAACCTCATGTACCATTGCTCACAGTGTGGTATCGCAAACTGGAGAAGTCGTTGGTATAATCTCGGTCCAGTTTTATCGCCTTCCAGCACTTTAAAGAACGCGGATCGAGTTCTAGCGCCTGGGTCGTATGTAGTCGGCGCCGCTGAAGCAGAAAGGACCTGTGCTGAGGAAGAGAAGCCCACAATTTGCCACAGGACAATGCATCCTTCTTCATGACCTCTCGATAGGACCAGGTCGTTGTAGAATGCTACACTGTTATAATGTTAGTAAAAGTAGTCTTTTGGAATGGAACCCTATTTACCAATCAACTCCATTCGAGTGTACTTCCGAGGTTGAAAAATGGGGATAATGCACTTGTTGAGCCTTTTCACTTGCTGTGCTCTCATCCGGAAGCGTTGGTACTGCCCACTGTCCTAGTTTAGTTCGATGTCAGATGGCGAAGAGAAAATACATACCATATTAACAACATGATCTTGACCTGCAGAGAGGATATAGCGCCCAGTTGCGTGGAAATCCTAAGAAGTCAGATTTGTCTCATTATTATGCGTGGCGAACCTACTATAGACAGCACAGAGTCTAAGTGACCCTCTCCAGCAAAGAGAGCAACACAAGGTGATTCCTGGTGGGCCTTTCGAAGGCTCCATAACCGTATTGTGGTGTCCTCTGAACATGATGCTAATATATGAGGGTTTGTCCTTGGGACCGCCAAATCAAATATGCCCTTTTCCAGTCAGTACAAGTCATACTACCATCGGCCCACAGTTCTGCCTACCCCTCCATGACCTGAGAGAACCTATAAAAATTGTGAATATCAAAAAATCTCTCGGTTTGTTGACGTCACTTACTTGGAGCAGCTCTCCAGTTATGGCGTTGATAATCTTAATAAGAGCTGTTGATCCTGCAACACACAGCAACGGACAGCCATCCTCAGCTTGTGCCCAAGCTATGCTGCAGTTATCTGTATCAGGCTAGTGATAAGTTAGCAAGTGAACTTCATTTATAGAACTCACCCATTGATACATACCGATTCGTCAAGCACAGTTTGGATGGTTTCTACTTTTCTCTCCTTTGCATGAGTTGTACGGCAGACTAATAACTGCAAATGGAAATTAATCAAGGCCCGTGACACAGACGTTATAGTGAAACTGACCTTCTTTCCTCCAACTGCTGCAAAGATCGGATCATCCGTAGGCTTCCCATACGGATAAAATTTGACATCATAAACCTCTATTAAGAATGAGCTCAAAACCTCGCTACCCACTTCATCATGAACTCACCTGGACAGTCGGGCTATACAATCGCGACCATTAGTATTCAAAAGCTACAACGTAAGGTTTCATGATATGCCCTTACCACCTCAATCATTTCTCGCCATTGCGGGAGGTCCCAGGTCGCCTTATCTCTCGCTTTATCTCCCAGCGGGGTAGACATCAAGGCGTTTAATTCAGGATAGTGACGGTCTGAAGTCAAAAAAAGCCAAGAATGAAGATACCAATACGCAGCATTGTACAAAGGTACCGCGTTGGTAGATGTAGAGAATATTATGGAGGCGTCGAAGCGAAAGTGTTTGGCAAACGCAGCTCCTTTTTATGAGGGAAAGTGACAGGTCTTGGCGAAAACAGACTATCACCTGCCGAGACATGACAAACATTAAATAGATTACCAGAATCACATAGTCTGTAGTAAGGCATGAGTAGAATGCGACAGGGACTTTACAATAAGGTTACGGTGTTAACAATTTCACATCCACTTGAGATTGACTTTGTTAATTTGTTGGAAGCTCGCCTACGTTGATTACATATAGAACTTCAAGTTGCTCAGTCTATGATAGTTCATGACTTTCATTTCCAGTACGTCTTATACTAGGAATCCCACAGCTACACTAGAGGCCCAGCATGTCTAGTTGTGATTTGTGACTGGAGTCGAAACTCGACATCCCTTTTCACACATGATAGTGTAGGCTCACGATGTCAATCCATAGAGGCACGGCCTAAGCAGATTCGTCCTCATACCCAAGCGCAGTTTCCCCTTCTTCCCAGTCTGGGATATTTCCTCCTCTCCGCCTCGCAACGTCAAAGTGCGCTCTCGCCACCTCTATCATCTCTGCCTTCAGAACTTCACCCCTCTCCGCTTCCGACCTCCTCACCCACGCCGACGCCGATTCACCCTCATTTTTATGCTCCCAAGGTGTAAGGATACTCAAATCTCCAATATACAAGGCCAAATACCCCCGAAGGCGATGTAGTACATGGCTATCCACAAATGGCGGGGTCGACATCAACTCATCCATGCGTGCTGCAACTTTCTCTGTCGCAGTTTTAGCATGTATGCGCACCTCTTCCCTCTTCTTCCAACTTCTCAGTTGCTGGTGTTGAGCGGCGCGCGATTCACGCTTTGCACGCCTTGCAAAGTATACTTCTTCCTGCGTGGCGCCGAGACTACCATCACCGTTATGATTAGAGTCCTCATCAGATAAAGAGTCTTCATGGTTTGAGGCAGAATCGTTGTCGCTGTCGTTTTGACGCATGGCTAGATGGTGTAGTGATTGCTTCTGTTTGCTCTGAATGCCGTAGATCTCGCAGCTGAGCATTGCAGGCCAGAAATCAAGTGCTGAAGTGGCGGTAGAATATTGCCGTTTGTAGGGGTGTTGAAGGATAAGCCGAGCATAGTAATCTTTCGCCCTTTCTAGGCCCTCAGCTGTGCCCCACGGCACAGTTCCAGAGTCCTGGGGGTCTAGAGATCGAGTCTCTTCAATATCATCCTCTCGGCCAGTGCCCTCGTTGCCAGTGCCGCTGCTGGCTGCAAGCTGCTCGCCTCTCCGTATGAGGAGTTCTGCACCTAAGCTCCAATACCCTGTGGATCGAAGATCAACCCCTTTACCTCCCACTTGAGCTCGTAGAAGAAGTGCCCATGCCTTAGATGCTCGCGGTATGTCACCTTCCGCTAGACACCGCTGCAGAATAGCCGTCAAGACACCTAGGTGCCGAACTTTTAGGTGAGAAGGTTTGCTGCCTCTTTCGTTGGCGCTTAAGGTACCAAAGTCCGCTTCTGATGCTTGCCGGTCCTCACCGTCAGTAGCAAGTCCGGCTTCCCATGGTAAATTCCTATGTGGGAACCCTGTGTAAGTTTTGTTGGGCAATTCTTTATCGAATTCCAGTCCAGCAGCTCTGTACTGCCTGGTTTCGTCGGCGTTTAGTGACAAAGGGTTGCTGGTCACATAATCGAGGTTGATGTTACTTGGCGCTGGCGAGGAAGGAAATTCGAATACCGAATTTGGCAGCGTAGATAATGTGGATGGAGGGGGTGGTGAGTTCAATGGGGAGCTGCGCTTGCGCTTTCTGTTTGTTGATTGCCCGGAAGTTTGGGGAAAGGAAGATGCGGAGGAAGATATGCGGCCATTCTGCCATGAGAGAGGCAGGGCAAAGAGAGTCATTACGACTTTAGAACGAACAACAAAATAGGCAACGTGAGGCTTGACTGGTGATAAGGTCTAGAAATGGGCGATCGTGGTCCAGGCTGAAGAATCGGTGGTTAGTGCGCTAAACCCTGCGGGCCGAACCGTTGCGTTTACGAACTGGCGAAAACGGAGGGAGTACGACCCAGAAAGAGTTTTTTTTTAGATATATATCGTACTAAGAGTATGCAAAAGCATTTACTTTGTCAAACTAACAGCCGAGGGGAATATTTTTTATTTCTTCGAGCTACTGTCCAACTCGTGACCTGCACTTTAGGCAGGGCAGTAGGACGACGACACCTCGACCAAGAGAGAAAATTATAGTTGCTATAAACGTTGGATATCATATGCAGACCGACGCCTCTCGATGTGCCTATTAATACGCCATGCTATCATGTATCCGCCTGCTCCAGTATCTATGCTTTATCCGCCCGTTTTCCCCCTCCTATAAATGCCAAACGCCTTCGCATAAATCATTCCCAATCATTAACAGACCTCATTTGAATAGACTCCTGAGGTCCTCTAATCTTTTCTTGGTGGCTTCAGCCTTATTGGTCGAGTTCTTCATATGATCCCGATCCATGCTGAGACTCGCCAACTTCTTCTTCTTGTCTTGTAACTCTAGCATCTTCTCCTCGAAACTGTTCTGCATTATGTATCGAACTGTTTCAACCTCGCGCTTCTGGCCAAGACGATGGACGCGATCGACAGCTTGGGCTTCCGCAGCTGGGTTGTATTGAGGCTCCATGACGTAGACCTTATTAGCTGTCGTCAAGTTCAGACCTAATCCTCCCGCATTTATGGAAACGAGAATGACTGTGATCGCAGGGTCTAAGCGGAAGGTTTCGAGCGCAGCGCCACGAGCCGTCCGCGACATTTTCCCATCCAGGCGAGTATATTGGATATCGTTGTTCTCAAGAGCCATTTGGATGAGATCGAGATGAGATGTCCAGCCAGAAAAAACAACGCTCTTAATTGGAGGTTGGCCAACCAAAAGGTCGCTCTCAGCTTTGGACGCCAGAAGATCTTGTAGTAGAGCAATGGTTTTTGTATGTGGCCCACTATATCTTCCGAGAGCTTTCGTGTGCTTCGGCCCCTCCTTGATCTCCGCTCGCGCAGTCTCATCCTCTTCCACTTGTCCTGCCTTCAAAGCGAAATAATCCATGCGGATATATTGTTTGCAAATATAGCAGTTCGAGTGGCGTTTATCCGTTGAGGTTGATTCGAGCGCTTTCTTGTATTCCTTCACACATCCATTGCAAATAAGATGGTAGCAAGGAGTCATATGCCCAATCATATCATCCTTCCCTTCGACCTCAGTCTCCGAAGACGTGGCTCGTCCAATCTTGGCATTGCACATTGAACATGCGTCCGCATTTGTCTCTCTCATGAGGTTGTACATCTCATAAGCTTGCTTATGGCTCAAGGCCGGCTTGTCTGCGTCATTATCGTCGTCTACTTCGATAGCTGAGTCCTTGGTGATCCCTGCGGTGATCTTGAGGTCCTCATCGCCGAGAAGCTCTCTTCCGTGTGCACATATCAAACGCAGACGTAAAATTGACTGAAGGATATGAACATATGCCTTGCCTCCGAGGCTCTTTTCTTGCTGGCTTGTAAGAACCTTAACCCTGTCGCTGGCATTTTTAGAGAAAATGTTGTATAGCTCTTGCTCTTCTCGGCTGAACGCAAGTCGGATAATGCGATCGTGTCGAGGAGGCAGATTGATTCTATCTTTCAGACGTCTAAGGGTGATGCTGTCGACCAGTAATCGGAGTTTTGGGAGAATCTCCGGATCCGCATTCTTGCAAGGCGCCAATATGTACTGTGCGAACGCCCGCTTCTCATCAAAAGGCTTGAGGCGAAGAAACTTGAGGAGGGCCCCGAGATCGTCTAGCCGATTCTGAACTGGGGTTCCAGTAACTGCCCATCGGCATTGAGCTTGCAGACGACATATGGCCTTCGATTGTAGAGTCGCCTGCTCGCGGATCATGTGTGCTTCGTCCAAGACAATACGAAACCAGTTTAGCTCTTCAAGTGGATAAGGACCTGGCTTTCCTTTGATGCGCCTGTTGCATTCGCTCGCAACTGACCCGTAGGTTGTGATGATGAGATCGTAGTTCGCTAGACGTTCGATTTCTCTGCACCGAGTCCCACCATGGTAGATGTGATACTTTAGGCCGCCTTCCTTGATGTGTTGTCCGATCTGTTCTTCCCAGTTCGCTATCGTGCTCAGAGGAGAAACGAGCAACGTAGCTTTCGTATTCCTCTTGAGTCTAACTTCATCTTCTCCGGGCGGTGGTGGCGTCTTTTTCGCCCATGCTTCTGCTTGATCCAGAGATGAGGTTAACAGTGAAAGTATGCTCAGCGTCTTCCCCAAACCCATCATATCAGCTAATATCCCCCCTTGAACTTGCTGAGGAACTTCGCGTTGCTCTTGGCAAGTTATGACATTGCGAAATATTCTCTGGCCACTGCTTCCTTGTACCTGCTGCCAAAGTGTGCTGTTTGCCCCTTCAGTACTGCCATAGACAAACTCCTTTTCCTTGTTTGTCATGAAACGAAGACCTTGCTTTTGGTGAGGAAGGAGCTCTGTTGTAACAAGAGAATTTTGTGTCATTTCTGGGATGTTTTCGGACTGTTGTAAAGAGTCGAACATTCCAAGAACATCACTGCGGATCTCTTCGACCGTCCGCATCGATGCAGCAGAGGCTGGAACGTAGCCGACGCATCGACCACCAGGACGAGGAACGAGGTTCTGCTTCAGCGATGCGTGGGGATTGCAGAGCTCGATTCCAGCCTCAACAGATAGTGGGGTTCGTAACCATAACTGCTTTTGTGATAGGTGCCTCCCAATCTGAACAGCATGCTTCTTAGCGCCGTAGAGTGTGAGATCAAGGTTGAATCTGCAAGAGCAGTCCGCGCCTGGGGGTAAGTCGCCTGGTTTCTTTTGTCGGGCAAGGATCCTTGCTGAAGTTCGGATACCTAGGCTTGAATCAAGAAGTGGCACTAGGCCGATTGCTGTATTGACATCTAAGCATCCAAAGACCGACCGAGTGCTGTCCACCACGTGAACTATAGCGGTCTTGTCGCCTACTTTTCGCCTCAATATCACTTTCACATGAGGCCAAAAATCTCGAGACAGTGCTCTCGTGCCTTCTCTGGCGGTCGGCACTTTGAAAGCATTTATATCCGCTCCCTCAATACGCCCATAGCATACTTCTTTGTCGTCAGACGTCCCAAGGACCGTCAGTTCCTCATCATCTTCCGTGAGGTCTACCGCGGGAGCAGTCGCTTTTCTTGGGGGCTCGTTTCGGGCCTCGCCTTCTTCCTTCAGGTACTCTCCAACGACACCTCCTTGCCCTCCTCCTAAAAACGTAGCCGGCGTGGCTTCATGGTGCTTATTGTCCATGTCTAACTTGCGTCGTTTTTTTGGTATGAATGCGCGGTCCGAGACGTTGTGGATGCGCTCAAGCATATGCCCAGTGTTATGCGCGTGACCGTTCGGAGCTCCAAATCCATTCCCATTCAATGTTGAAGAATTACTATATTGAGCAAACCCTGGCTGACTTTGTGGGCTATCGAACTCGAACACTAGGCTCGGCGTCTTTGGCGTGTTTGCCGTAGTTTCTTCATTTCGAGTGGCCGGTTGGTGAGACTTATGAGATGCTCTTGGGTCTAGTAGCGCAGCCGGATCCCATTTTGGGTGTATATTAGAGGGCACGGTGGCGGCATAGGCAGCATCTTCGGATCGCAAATGTCCTATATCATGACCAAGTCAGTGGATGGCGCCTTCAAGGTATATCATTTTGACTGCGCAAAGTTCCCACATACCGTTTGCCTGGCCATAGGATGCCATCCTCGATCTCTCAGCCCCAACTCTTTGCTACGCTACGGAAACATGCAGCAATGCCGTTGTATTTTCGCACCCTTCGCGCGTTTGGTATTTTGTGTTGGTAGCCGCAGCTTCGTGGTGGCGGCAGGTTAATATGTATAGTCGCGGGAGCCTTGGCGACTCATGAACGTAAGGCAGCCCCCCGCGTTAATTATAGGGACAATGGTGCGCCTTCAAATGAGGCGGGAGCGGCGGAGTTGATTACTAAAGTCTTTCGGAGGCGTCAACTGAAGTTGCTTACTGAAACAAGGTTTGATGGATGGCTGTTGGACGCGGCGGGCGCCTTCGGGGTTATCGGAATCTCCATACAAACCGCCAATTACATGATAAGTAAGCAGAACCCAACCACACTTCGAAGGCGTCATGTGATGCAGATAGTACGTTCTGGGAACTTCCAACATACAAAGCCTTGAAACTTTAATCATTAATACATATTTCTATTGTTAGCCTATCAACGGCAGATTTAAGATACACATTTCAATTTTCATTACACTGCCAATAGGGACTGACGTTGCTCATCTTATTCTCGGAATTCCGCTCGTATAGTGGTACAACTACAAACGCCATTTTTGGCCCAAATTACAAATCCTAAGCCTGGGTGACCAATCCTTAGAACCACGCCCGCTGAATGCCCTACCTAGCTGGTATATCTTACTCCCACTTATTAATACAATACATCGTATCTAACACCACGTAAACACCGGGTTCTTGCTCTTGACAGTTTCCAATCGTTCCACAATCACCTTCCGCTGGTTGTGTTCCATGTCTTCAGCCGCAGCATACCCAAGATCTCCTTCCAAATCATCATTGTCATTCATTAATTGTCCGTGACTATCACCCCAAGAGAAGGATGATTTCCTTTGCTCCTTGCGATGCACTTGTGATAGTGGATGCGCGGGAACATGCCGGCTGAACTGAGTCGACGAGCGCCCCATTAGTGGCCGGCTTGGACCTTGGTCACCATTAGGACGAGATGTGGCCCCCTCTAGAGAAGCAACGTCCGATCTAGGCGATAACGGGGAGAAGAGTTTTGAGTTGTCCTCGCTAGGTCGAGGTGAGAGTTCGAACCTGTTGGGATTTGGCAGTTCCGCAGGCGGGCTGCCAAAGCGTATGAGGTCCGCAGGCGCGGATGCGTTGGCCACGCTTATATCCATCTCCTCTGTAGTTTCGCCACTTAGTTCTGCCTCGCGTTGACGCCGACGCACGTCAAGCGATGGAGCTTTCATTGGGACAGCAACTGGAATATCGACAAGGTCGTCCCAAACACAGACACGTGCTCTCCGTGTAAGCTCCAAAGGTCCATGGTCGCTAGTCTTTAGCGTTTCCACCACATTCCATGCCTGGCCCTTCATAACCGCGATCTGTCTAGAAAACATTCGCTCTTCAAAATCAACATCTTGGCTGAAAACTTTTCGTAGAGCAAGTTGTGTATCGGTCCACCATAGCTTCGACGTAAGTAGAGGTAGAAAGTGCTCGCGGGTTTTTTGTGAAAAGGGTTGCCCAATGAGTGATACGGGCAGGAAGAGCCAGCCGTATGGAAAGCTTCGCCATGCATCTGGGTGTTTCCAGGGCCACGACAGGCTGTTATCGATTGCACCGATACTCATACTTGGGTTTGGTTCCTTATTAGGACTTCCTCTCCCGGACCTCCCCGGATACATAGGCTCCTGCTGCCGGTATGGGCGGGCCTGAGGAGGTGGCGTGTCTTCCCCAGCAGACATGCTTGGTGGGTCTGATACAATAGAAACGGACTCATTTTCCCAGTCTACCTTGATCATCCAGTTATCCAGACCTCTATCCGTATTGCGCATGATGTAGTCCAATATCACTAACTTTTCAAGCTCTTCTCGGAAAGCTGTCTGTAATTTCTCTGTCCAGAAGAACTTCCTCTGCTCCGCATCTTCCGGTGTAGAAGAGGGGTTTGGTAAACCGTCCTCTTCGTCGTCGGATCCAGCGCCACTTGGGCGGCATGGATCATTCCACGGCCTCTTTTTTCGTGCGGGAGCATCACTAACCCTAAAACCTCCATTCAGCTGGTCTGGCCAGGGGTGTTTCCGGAGAAATATGGTAGCATCAGAGAAGCCCTGAAGGAAAACCTGGAAACTCCCTGGCTTCATCGGGAAAGGCTTCTTCTTCCTGTAGAAGTTGCGCCGTGCCCAAAAGTCGTAGTGGAAGGATTTGGAGGAGAGGTGAACGATGTCGGTATATGGGACTAGATTTGTTTCCAGTCTGCAATCGAGTGTATAAGCCGCCGCCTCGGAAACGTAGCTCAGATTCGGAATGAGGCAAGCCCGCCCAAAGAAACATGGGAATAGGTTCCGATGTATCCACTTGTTCCACTTGGGGTTGCCAGCGGCGTATGGCTCTTCGTCTTTTGGCTTGAAAACCCCGACGACCGTTCCTTCGCAATTGCGAGCGAAGTAGCTTCCGGAGCTACCTTGTGTTATCATCTTCGGGTGTATACCTTGTTCGATAGCTACCCTGACGCTCTCCACAGTGGCCTCGAATTGTTCGGCGGTCATCTGGCCTTGCCCGGCTGCTGCCAGTTGCTCTGAGGTTGCTGGTCGTATCCAGTCCGGTGCTTGGAAAACCGAATGATGTATCTCCAGGCGTTCCTCTTCGTCACTCTTTCCCTTGACCTTCCCGATCTTGAATTTCGACGCAATCTCGTCCGCCCATCGTTCCAGGCGCGCATTAATCGCTTTAATGTCGACGCCAGATGAATTGCTCAGGCCCCGGTGTCGGGTTCGGCTCGATCGCTGCTGGCCGCTGCTTCCTTCAGCGTACATGCCGGCATTTGGCCGGGGAGCTTTGATAGATGCATATCGACGAGAATCGGCGGTTTGTAGAGATTGTTGGTAGTTCCCCTCGTCCTCTTCGTCCGTGGAGTCCTCGGCTTGGGCGAGACGAGCATACCCCGTCGTGGGTGGCCTTGTCCTGGGCATCTTGATCAAACGCCCATGGTAACAGAATCGAGTGGGAGGTTAAAGGAATAAAATGCTGCTACTGGCTGTCAGCTTCAATATTGCTTGCCACATGGAATGAGCACATACTGTACCGCGTGAAATGTGAGTAGAGTTGTTCGGGGTCTGCGCCACGGTTGTACTCTTCGTACCTCATGTATCACGTGGCCAGATTGGGATGTCGAGACATAAAAAGGAGAACTACAGGTCATCCACCTAGTTGATCACAACTACTACAGTATTATGAAATATATACGGTGCTAGTATACAGCTGAATTGAAACAAGCCCCATAGCTGTGGTGCCGATCAAGGTTCTTCAATGGAGATGTCATGATAGTTCAGCCTGGTTCTTGTTCAAGTTATGCACCTCGTCAGTTAAACCGGCAAAGGTTCCCTTTACGATTGTCAGATGTCAGTAATTAATATCTTACTGAGCTGAACTGTAAGACCGGGGCTTTATCATGAAGAATTCGTGACGCTGTTTCCCCACAAATAATTTGGGGCAGATTGCCCCGGATGCCGTGTGCTCAGTGGAGCTTTTTATAGATTGTAATTTGCATATCGCGACTCTTGGCCCGATGGATAAGGGGCACCGTACCAACCCAAAGGGCTCACATATCTGATCCAACTCAATATCTACAACTCAAACCAGAATTCCTTTCCTGAGTTTTCGGCGGTGAACTAGCGACATTTCATGAAATCTTTTACATTACACCCTCTTTATAATAAAAACATACTTTAGTTCGGCAGCGAGCAGTTTCCGGCTTCCCAATCACGCTCTTTTTCACGAACTCCCAGTCATCTGGACGCGACGAACAGATTCCCACAATCGATTTCCACTCATTTCACACACGACGCCTTTCAACAATTCAAAAGACGACAATATTTTGCAACCTCCGAACTACGAAAGCCTAATTATACACCGTGGTTCAATATGGCTTCAACGTTGACATCATACCGGCCTCTCGAGCATCTCCCGCCGTCGGGACGACCACAAGAACGCGCATTTGCCCCAACAAGCACGATGGATCCCAATCCCCAGTTGACTACTGTTGGAGACGGCAAACCTCGATCTTCCTTAGCAACAACGGCTGTGTCTTCGACCCTACACCACAGCGCGTCGATGCCCCAGCTACCCGCGCTCTCATCGCTGGCATCGATTGCTGCCGGCGGAGACTCGCACCCACTGAGGTCAGTAACTACAGAGTCATTCCACCTTCCAAACACATCCATATACCTCCCTACACAGAGCGTGCGTCCATGACGTCTACAAGTTCTCCATCCTTGAACGGCGCGTTCGGGAGTTCAGGAGATATTTGTCACCCCTGCTGTTTCTTTATCGTTATCGGCGATTCTACTCTAATCTATGATACGGTGGTACATGTACAGTATGGGGGCTAACTTTATCACCGATAATCAGGCAGTTTACCGCTGGAACAAGCAAGGGATTGAACTTTGCCACGTCGTCGCCGTCGGCCACGAGTGTCGGAGGAGCAGGACTGGGAAATTCTCCTGTAAGTTTATATCCCTTCTTTTATTATTTTTATTATTTTATTGTCGGCGTTCCAAGCATTCTATTCCGTTCGTTCCAATATATTGTGTTATGTACCAGAGTATGTCACACTTTGTATTGTGTACAGAGTAGAGTGCGTGCGACAAGGGACGGAAGGAAGTACCACGACAACTGGCAGAGTGGCAGTCGGACTTCGCGCCCATCCGTCCACAACTCGCTCTCGCTTACGGCTCAGAGCCCTGCCATTCCTTCCCTCTCACGTCTCAAGCGAGGCAGCGACTTGCCCATCCCAACCCAAGATTCAAATCTTTCAATCTCTTATCGTACTCTCCACCGTATCGCAAGTATGGCAACAATGTCTAACAACGATCGCGATATGGCACAGCCCATATGCCAGAACTGCACGACATCAACAACTCCTCTTTGGAGGAGAGATGAAATCGGCTCGGTACTCTGCAACGCTTGCGGCCTTTTCCTCAAGCTCCACGGTCGTCCTCGTCCGATAAGCCTCAAAACAGATGTTATCAAAAGCCGAAACCGCGTCAAGACGTCGGGTCCCGGACAAGGTCAGAAGAAAAAGGTATGTCTATTAAATACATGGATGGAGTCGCCAGGTGTTTCCAAACGTGCTAACCTTCTTATCAGAGCCTCTTTGACGCATCGAACGGACTTGGCGACGCGCGATCGCAAGCCAACACTCCCCCCCCGACTGGACTCGGCGGCCATCGTCGCACATCCCACAAATCGCAAAATGGCCATTCCGACGGGTCGAACTCCCCAATATCGCGAACCGGGACTCCATCCATGTATGGAAACCGCATGGCGCCATTCAATGGGACCGACCTTACCGATCACCAGCTTCATTCGCCCTCGTTACCACAGATGCATATCCGCGCCTCATCGCCCGGCCGATCCGAGTCATCCATAAACGGCGACCGCCACCTGGACGTACCGCAAACATACGAACAGCTTCTCGCCGCAAATGCCTCTCTCAAAACTCGCGTCAGCGAGCTTGATTTGATCAACGAGCTCTTCCGGGGGCGCGTCACACAGTTAGAACAAGACGAAGCCAATGCGCGACGAGGCGAGGAGATGAAACGGGACTCTGAGCGCACTCTGCGCCAGCACCTCGAAGAATCGCAGAGACGCGAAAACCAACTCAAGCGACGCCTTGATGACCTCGAGCGCGAAGTAGCCGAGATGAACGACGGCAATGAGGCGCGCCACAAGAAGATACGCCTGGATGTTGGGGTGGAGGACAGCGAGGTCTCTACGCCCGCGTCCGCCACCACATGAAAACACCCCAACACCACTATTGCTTTGTCGATGATACCACGTAACGGCCTTTCACACACACTTTGACGCTCGATGGCCTTTTTTTTGTCGCCTTTTTATTTTTTAACTTCTTGTACCACCACCAAACTCCCAGCCTCCTGCTCTTTATAACACGAACCAGCGCTGGCTTTTATAACGGATAGGACAGCAGGGTCCTCCGGTTTTTTTAATGTGTTACTCAACTTAATAGAGTTTTACCACCTGTCAGCGTCTTACTTGGGCGGCGCTGGATCATGTCGGGGAGGGAATAGATGTTCTTTCGACATGGCGGAATGGATGACGGGACGAATGGGATGGAGTGCGGAGTATATGGGCAACCGCCTTGCTAATGTTTGTAGTAAAACCAAACCCAAAAGTTATAGCCCTTAATAAGGACACTCAAATTACGAACATGGCTCTTGACGTGCGTCCCTGGATTGCTGTGAATTGCTGAGTGATTCGTGGACGTGACAGACATGCTGTCACTCGTAGTCTATCTTGCAATGTTCCTGAACAATATCGTCTGAACACCAGCACTTTCCAAACCTTCTTCCCATGCCTTGAGTGTGTTACTCGCTGGAGCCCCAGAACGAAGCATGGGAAAAGATAATAGTTTCATGCCATCCTCGGTACATGACCAAATGCGCCCAACACCTTTTCAGCTGCAAATTCTCGATGGACGAGGCTTATGCTCGTCATATAGGCGTCTGACATTGAAATGCTGTGTAACATACCTGTTCAACTTGTTCAACAGTACAGAAGCTATTTAGTAGGGATGGTATATTAACGTCGGCCTCGTCCTTTCCTCTCCATCTCGAGTAAAGTAGATAAGAAGGGTAGCAGCAGTTACTACTTCGCTCCTCCGTATCTTCACTTTCTTTCACGTCCGATCGATTGTTGAAGTGACAAAAATCGAAGAACCGGAACGGTCACTTATAATGTAGTGTCCCATCCCGTTCTGGTGCCTGGATGCTGGTTGGCGAAGCGTGGTGGGGATCTCCGCATTTTGTCTTGGTTTTAGGTATATCCGTCCCGTGATTGGATCAGGGATCTGATCTACGAATCTTGATTTCCTTGAATCTATATCCTAAGTTATCTAACATCGGTGTTTCTTCATCTAGACCCGTCAAGCGGTGTGTTTTTGCCTTCATAGCATCAACCCTGCTTGTACTCCATCTCCCAAGTGCTGTGCGCAAGGATAATATACATGCCGCCTTTGACGTCATTGCAGCCGCTAATACCCTCGTGGAATATGGGTTGAAACAGGAGGCGAACAGATAAACCACATGCACTGGTAGACTTGCGCCTCGAAAGCCTCTCATTCGAAAATGGGCAGGTATTTTAAGAGATGGGGCAAGTTGAAGCTGCGAGAACAGGATGATGACTTGCCACAGTATGTCTAAACTTGCCTTCCAAAACTCACACTTTTTATCCGTGTTCTAATACACCAATAGGTCGTGGTGGTTTGCTTCAACAGCGATTCCTCTGCTTGCTGCCACGATAGGGCCGCTGGCGAACCTATTGTCTATTGCTGGCCTTGTCTCCAAGTGGAGGGTTGATCTTCCTAATAATGGCCAGCTGCCGGAAGGGGCAGATGAAAATGGAGTCACGATTCCAGATCCAGAATGGTATGTTGTGCCCTGCCTCACATTAGTATTTCGAAGCTCTTGCTGATCGAATAGGCAACTCATCCTCAACGGCCTCTCGCTGGCCTTTGGGTTCATTGGCAATTTTTTCCTTTTGTGCAATTTCACTAGGCGCATACGATATATTATTGCCTTACCCGTTACAGTTATCATGTGGTTTTTGTCGTCTGCCATTGTATGATATCTTCCCTGGCCTGGGTATCCCACGTTGTCATTCACTGATGCGTACCATTAGCTGATCAGCATTATCGTCGCCATGAGAATTTTAGACCCTCCAATACGACCTGGTCAAACATGGTCCCAGGGATTTTGGTATGCCATAATAGCATGTATTTTATACAACGTGGGATTTGGCATGCTCCTAATTAATATGATTGGATATCTTTTGGGAAAATATCCCCAAAATTTCTACCTGACTGATTATCAGAGAACACTAATCTTGCAGACCATGATGTTCTTTATATGGCTCGGTGGTGGGGCTGGGGTTTTCAGTCAAGTCTGCGGCTTCAGTTTCACCAATGCGTTGTATTTCTGCGACGTTTCCATCCTGACCGTTGGGTTTGGCGATATTGTACCGACAAATAATGTTGGCCGAGGCATTATGATACCCTATGCTGTCCTGGGCATTGTGTTCCTGGGTCTGGTGATTAACAGCATCCACAAGTTTGCAAAGGGCTTATCCAGGAACAAAGTCGTCAAAGCTCACGAAGAACGCGTACGGGCCAATACGGTTTCGAGGAGCGTGACAAACGATGGGCAGCTGCGGGATCGATTGGGATTGCCTCCTTCGAGACACCAAGACGAGAACCATATGTCGCACTCCGAGCGATCACGGTCGATAGATTCCATCTCACAATATGGAGAACTCGATATATCCGGGAGGGTTGTGACGTTCATACCGAAAAATGGCGTAACGACGAGAACATCCCATAGCCACCGCAAACTTACTTTCAAATCTGCCACTTCAAAAATGCCAAGTCCATTAAATGGACCGGGAAAAGTTTTTAAGAACGGCCCGGAAACATTGATAGAGCGACGTCAACGGTTACTTTACCTGAAGGATGAGAAAGATAGATTCGAAGCCATGCGGGATGTCCAAGAAAACACCAAGAGATTCAAGCAATACTACAAGCTATCGCTGTCAATCCTTGCATTTGCTATATTGTGGAGTATGGGAGCCGTCGTATTCTGGGTAGCTGAGCATAGAGAGCAGGGAATGTCTTATTTTGACGCATTGTACTTCTGCTATGTCTCGCTGCTTACTATTGGATACGGCGATTTCAGCCCTAAAAGCAATGCTGGCAAAGCATTTTTCGTCTTCTGGTCTCTAGTTGCTGTTCCTGTCGTAACAACCCTAATATCCGATATGAGCGACACCGTCATATCGGGTATTAATCGCGGGACCAATACTCTGGCAGACTGGACCATCATGCCCCGTGCTGGTGTGGTCAAAGAATTCGTCGAATCCCATCACCGGCTGAAGACATGGATTGAGCAACGGCAGCAGAAAAAGGAGGAGAAAAAACGAGTTGAGCGGGGTTTTGTGGTCCAGGATCAAGATGAAGAAACAGTAGAAGCTGCTGTCGACGACGTAGAGAACCCCACGATCGAGAAGTTTATCCACGAGGGCATGTCAAGTCATGAAATCCTCAGAAGGTTAGCTTTGGCTATCAAGAAAGCGGCCCAGGATATGCAGGTTTCCCCTCCAAAGCGGTATTCGTACGAAGAATGGGCCGAGTTTACTAGGTTGATCCGGTTTACCGCAGAGTCGCGAGAAAAGCTAAAGGAAGAAGAAGAGCAGGAAGGTCTCGTAAATTGGGATTGGATAGGGGAAGACTCACCCATGTTGTCGGATATTCCCGAATCAGAGTGGATTCTTAACCGCCTCATTGAGTCTATCAATCGATACACGGCGAAACAATCACAAAAAGTAAGTGCTTGCATTGATGCTCTCTTTTTAAACAGCAAGGCATAAGTATATCAGGGCTAAACTGATTTTATCATAGGACCGTCGCCGTCGGCGGGGTGACAGCAATGAGCGAGGTAGGTATCACACTCCACCTCCACCAGAGAACCGACCGGGCACCGAGAGAGGAGAAGCAGGAAACGAACCAGACCCGATTGAGCGCGAAACCGAGGCTCTTGTTGATACGGGACACGGCGGACAGAATGAAGAGGAGGAGGGCACAGCGTCTACAAACAGAGACACATGAGGATTACGCACTCCCAAAGGAAGACAAAACCTAGGGTGAACGAGGTAGCATTTCTGAAGACTTCTATTTTTGTCCATATTTTACATGTATCCCAGCCACGTCTATCAAAGACGAGGGACTATTTAATATAATACTAAATCTATTCCATCTATCAAAGATGGATTGCCGGCATATCCTAAACGCCGTCTCTCTCTCATCACTCATCACACTCGGTTTAGTTCCCACCAGCACCCGCTCCACCAAGAGCGCCCTTAACACCCGCAAGCGCATCCCCGACCTTAGCTCCAAGTCCATCAACCGCGCCGCCAGCAGCATCAGCTGCACCACCAGCGCCGCCTCCGACACCAAGGAGGCCGAGGAGGTCGCCGACAGCGCCGCCTGCACCGGCACCAGCTCCAGCGCCAGCTGCGTCAGCTGCATCGGCTTGCCCGGCCACTGCCTTGTTCGCTGCGGCATTTGCGTTTGCATTTCCGTTGCCGTTGCCGTTTGCGTTTGCATCTGCGGCGTTGGCATTGGCGTTTGCATTAGCGTTTCCATTGGCGTTTGCATTCGCGTTTCCATTGGCGTTTCCATTGTTATCATTGGCGTTTGCGTTTGCATTTTCATTCGCATTCCCATTCGCTGCCGCATCTGCTGCCGCCGCTCCACCCGCCGCCGCAGCATCGGCAGCAGCAGCATCAGCCTTTGCGGCCTTAGCAGCAGCCTTCGCAGCCTTCTTCGCGGCCTTAGCGTCCTGACCATCAGCAGCAGCCGCAGCATCGTTACCAGCGTTGCCAGTCGCAGCTGCCACGTCCGCGCCCACTGTCTCGGTCACTGTGACTGTCTGTGCTGGTGGGCAAGCGCCTGCAGCGTCCGCAGCGCCGACAACGGCCGTGGCGTTACCTGCAGCGGCTGCGGTGCCGTTGTTACCACCGGCAATAACCCCACCGGCAGCTACGCCAGCAACGCCGCCAGCAGCAGCTCCAGCACCGGCGTTACCACCATTGCCATTGCCGTTGCCATTATTGCCCTTGCCTCCGCGGCGGGGAGAGCGGCGATCCGGGATGGCGGAGGAGGAGGCGAGAGCGGCCAGCGCAATGGTAAGGAGGGTGGTGGTTGAGAAATGCATTTTGGTGGTTTGGAGTAGGCTTATTATTTGCTGATAGGATAGGATGGGCGACGTAAAGATAGAATGCAACGGCTAGCGTTGGGAAATATAAAGAAGGAAGGAATGAATGAAAGAGCTGATGATGATGGATTAGAGACGATGGGAGGATACCTTATATGGGCCAAGAGATGAGAGCGTGGGGTGCCGATCTGGCAGCTCTGGGATTTGGGCTAAGGGGGACATGGCGCCAGGTGGCGAGAGCAGTCAAACGCGGCATTGAGGGAATCAAACACGGTGGGATGGGATGCGCGAGTTTCATGTGTGGTTCTGGGCGAGGCTCGCGAGCGCGAATCTAGACTTGACATCTACGGCTCTATGTTAGTTTCGGATCTGTCCATCACAGCTTCTATCTGGATGTGATGGGCCCGTCGAGGGAGGTGGCTATGATGGGTAGTGGAGGAGTTCTGGAACGTTATAGTGTTTGGCATGGATGATCTGCGAGTCTCTGGCGGACGACGTTTGAGGCTCTACCAAGGCGAGGGACGTGACACTGAGATCGGCGCTGGGCGAAACAACACCAGGGATGATTTGAATTCTATTGACTTGTGGATGTGAATATAACTATGAAGATAAATATAAATATGACGACAGCGATGATCGTGACGGTGCCTGGCAGAAGATGTGAAGCTCATCGGGATGGTGAGAAGCCGGTTAGTAAACTCGAGACACAGTTGCTAAGCGAGGTTACGCGAATATCAAGCAAAAAGTGTAATTAAGAGGCAAAAAAAAGAAAGGCAAGAGCGAATCTAATGCCTTCGAGCAATGAGATAGCTTCCTTGTAAAATAAATAAATACTCAATAGAAACTCAAAACAAAACCAATTTTTTTGGTAGCTTCTCTTTGATTGAGCGTGTCATCCTTAGTGCAAGGGCCACGCTAATCTTCTCTGTACAATTGAATCGCCGTTAGCAGATGGTGATTTAAAATCACGTGACTTTGAATACGAGTTGTTTGTGTAGATAAGGGTCTAATCAGACGGTAGGCCATTCACGTACCACGTCAATTTCCTACTACTGTCGATTTCTCTGGCTATCTCAGTTGCAGCCCACTTCCCAGTCACGACTCAAGGGCCACGAACGCCAGCTTCATAACAAAGTCTGCAGAACACTGATTGCACTTTCCTGGCCCAGGACAAACACCACAGATGCATCATATTGCTTGGCCAACGACATACTTCCACTGGTTCCTCATGCGAAACCCGTAGATTTTACGAATGTGGTGGTTAAAGGCCATATCTGTATACTCTGAAATACCGATCCAGCGCCAAGCATGGATCGCAAAAGAAAACGTGAGAGGATACGAACTTGAGACTGGCTGATTGGGCCTTTGCTAACTTGTAAAGGTGAACTACGCGTTTTGAACGCTCAGGCATGGGAAGGAGAGAAAGGTTTGCGCCCTCGGGCTTGAACCTTTGGAAGCACTGCTGATAAACGTTATAGGTGTATTCCCTGTCAGTAAATCGTTGGACTCGTCACTCAAGAAGAATACGGCTTTCATTAAACGCCTCCGCACTGCTGTTACCGCCGCCACCCTCAATACATTCCTCCAAGAGATCCGGACCCTCTCGTTGAGCAAATACCTCTCCGAAATAATATCAGCTTGCTATGAAGGCCTTTGTCGATTGAAATCTCCGGGGGAGATCGAAGCAGGAGTAGAGATTGTCAGCGCGCTACACCAGAGATTCGGACCCGCGGAATTTACGGAATACCTTGGCTGGCTAGTTGGGAAGGGGTTGGCGACACCAGAGAAAGCACTGCTCAAGAATTTGGCAGTGGACTTGAGAGAGAAGGAAGAGAAGGAGCGCCTGACTCGCCAGCGGGTTCTTCTCAGAGTCGTAACGGAGTTATGGCTTGTTGGTGTTCTCCGGACTCTCGATGACGCCAGCCGCCCAGATGATGCGTCTCGCGGGAAGGAATCACTTTCGGGGGCGGCCAAGGTTAGCGAGGCAAAAGTAAAGGCGGCCAGCAGCATGAAGGGCGGTGGCAGCGAACCATTTCCTCTGGAAGTTTTGAAAGATCTGTTGGGTCATGACCGAGACCACGCAAACCTGCCACTACTCGTTATTTTCGTCAAGGCATTTGGCTGGGATATTCTTGGCGTGAAGAAGGCAGGCGCTGAAGGCCGTAAAACTGTTCAGGAAGACGGAGCCACAGATGCTCGTGGTGATACGATGGACGACGACGACTCCGAAGAAGAGACAACATCCGCCACAAGCAACGCAGAAGATGTGCCGCTGGCGTCACCAGAATTGCAAGAACGTTTTAGGAATATTCTTAAGCGGTATTTCGAGGACCTTAAAGCCCATATCGTTCGAGACCAGAAGACGTTGGCCTCCCAAGCACGTCGCGACGCAGAGGCATATGTCAAATCCGGGCAAGTCTTTGAAGATCGCCAGGCGAACTACGAGAAGCAAGTTAAGGTCCAGGATAGACTTGTGGACAACGCTCAGGTTCTCGCGGACGCTATTGGGGCGGAAATGCCAGACCTGAAAGACACGGAAGACTCTGTTGCAGCAGGCGATGGTGGCATAGGTTTGGTTAAAACTGGAGAATACCTCAGAGGTCAGGGTGACGGTGCTGGTATCTGGGAGGATGAAGAAGAACGCAGATTCTACGAGAATTTGGTCGACCTAAAGGGGAAAGTGCCAGGCATGCTTCTCGAGGATGCCAAGAAGAAGAAGGCTGATACCGACGAACAAGTGGGAAAAAGGGGCGATGCAGCTGATTCCGGTACAGAAACAGCAAAAGCTGAAGTCAAGCCAGCAGAAGCCGATGATCAGTCCACGGCTATTGCTAATAAAACCGTCGGCGCCCAAGTTGATGCTTTGGTTGCACGATTGCCGGATCTCACCAATAAGGACCTTGTCGACCAAGCAGCTATTGATTTCTGCTTCTTGAACTCGAAGGCATCTAGGAATCGCCTCATAAAGGCGGTCCAGGAAGTCCCCAAAGGCCGTAGCGACCTGTTGCCATACTGGTCGCGCCTCATATCAACACTAGGTAAATACATGCCAGATACCACGAAAGGGCTGGTTGACCACCTCGATATGGAATTCCGCAGTCTTCAGCGACGCAAAGAGAAAGATTTCCTGGGACAGGTCCGTCTCAGTAATATTCGTTACCTCGCCGAGCTCACCAAATTCGGGGTTGTACCTGAGCATGTCATATTCCATTGCTTAAAAGTCAGCCTGGATGATTTCTCGAGGATGAACATTGAGATCATATGTAACCTGCTCGAAAACTGTGGCAGATACCTTTTCCGGAACCCCGAAACTTCCCCGCGCATGACATCCTTCTTGGAAACTTTGCAGCGCAAGAAATCTGCTCAACATATCGGCCAGCAAGAGCGTATGCTGATTGAGAATGCCGTTTACTACGTCGATCCCCCTGTACGGGCGGCTATACTCCAAAATGAGCGCACTCCGATAGATCTCTTCATCCGAAAACTCATCTATCTAGATATGAACAAAAAGAATTACACGAAGGTCCTCAGGCAGGTTAGGAGGCTTCACTGGGAGGAGCCAGAGGTGACCAAAATCCTTGAAAAGGTCTTTTCGAAACCAGGAAAAGTCAAGTACGGGAATATCCACCTTCTCGCCATCCTGGTCAGCGCGTTGCATCGATATCATCAAGACTTTGTCACCACCGTGATAGATGATGTTCTTGAGTACATCACGCTTGGCTTGGAGCAGAACGATTTCAAATATAACCAACGGAGACTCGCTGAAGTCAAGTACCTCGCCGAGCTTTACAACTATCGAATGGTAGACCACCCGGTAATCTTCGATACTATGTACAAGATCATGACATTTGGCCATGGTGGAGTACCGAACCCGGCGCGAGTTAACCCCTTTGATATGCCCGACGACTTCTTTCGAATTCGACTGGTGGCTACACTTCTCGAGACTTGTGGTATATTCTTCAATCGTGGAGCTGCCGGGAAAAAGCTTGACTACTTCCTGTCGTTTTTCCAGTATTACATCTACACGAAGGACACTCTACCCATGGATATTGAATTCATTGTCCAGGATACCTTTTCTTTGACCAGGCCCCAATGGAAGCTTGCTTCAAACATTGAAGAAGCCAGCCGTGCATTCCAGCTCGCTGTTGCGCAAGACCAGAAAACCTCTGGCGTCGAGAAGGCTGTCGAAGTCGAAGAGCCTGAAATCGACGATTCGTCAGACGACGGAGACGGCGACGCTGGCCTTCCAGCTGGTGATGGCGACGAGTCTTCATCGGAAGATGATGAGGCCGAAGCCAATGGCGACGATGAAGTGTCTCGCCACGGGTCTGACTCCGAAGAGGAGGAAACAATTGTTGTGACTCGACAGGACGAGCAATATGATCCTGAGGACGATGCTGACTTCGAACGCGAGTATGCGAAGATGATGGCTGAGAGCTTGGAATCTCGAAAATTCGACAGAAAGCCAATGTTCGATGTGCCGTTACCCATGCGTCGTAGCAACAGGGAAACCACATCCACTGTCGAGTCAGGAAGTGATGAACATGCGGCACCCGTTGTTGCCCCAGCTCCCCCCAATACTATGGCATTCTCACTATTGACAAAACGAGGAAACCGCCAGCAGACTCGAACGGTAGAATTGCCTTCCGACTCCAACTTCGCAATCGCCATGAAGACACAACAACAGGCTGAGCGAGAGGAGCAGCAGAGAATCAAGAGTCTGGTGTTGAACTATGACCTTCGCGAAGGAGAAGAACAAGATGGTGATTCCTCACTGAAACCAATCCAACCGAACATGAATATTTACAGACTTAATCCAGGCATTGAAAAGCTTGCTGGCGTTTCGCATTCCAAGACAGACAAGTCTGGGAGCAACCGCAGCGGGCAGCGATCACGAAAGCTACAACTCAGCGACGTGGACTGGTATGACAGGAAATCTCGCACTACTACCCAAAAACTACCCCTTTCTACCCAGGCCTCGCGTTCACAGCAATTGCATCCCAGCAAGAAAGCAGCGCCCAATCCGAAGTCGGATGTGGCCCTGTCTTACTCACCAGAAAACACTGCTAATACTCCCGTGTCTGGGAATTAGGACGTAGAAGTTACCCTGTGGCCTTGCAGCTTCAAGGTTAACAATACCTATTCATACGCATCGACCAATCGTGCGACTACCAACCTCGTCGGCTTTACGGGAACCTCACGGCCTCAATATGCGACAACGTCGTCGAGCCTCAGCTGGCAGAGTAAATGCGCACCACTTGCAAAATGCTCGCTAGCTACAGCACCAATGCTGCTGCCATGCCATAAGGCTTGCTTCCGATTCGGGAACAACACAAGAGTATAGCTATGGCAACGCGGTTATATATAAGCAGTGAATGCCCCGGCGGAGTAGGACGTGCTAAAGAGGGGCTTAGCTCTTTTAGTAGTAGCTCTGACGGACGGTACGATTCTGCAGCTTCGAAGGGTCGGCGGCACCATCTGATGACGGTTTGACTGAAGGAGACATACAACAGATGGTCATTGCCATGCTATCTTATATATCAGAGCTATCCATCAACTGACCACGTCTTCTGAATACATGCTGAAATGCTAGTTGCCTTCTCCCAATGTGACCGTACTCCGTGTAAAATAGCACAGAAATAGGAAACGTGTGGGTGTGACGTATTCTACTACTCTCAGTTTTCCTCACCCGAAGGGTAATCAGTGGAGATAACATTTCAGAGTTTGCTATTATTGTAGACTCAAAGTTTTAATTGATTCCTAGACCCATCTATAATCTCACCTGATGGACCACGTAACATGATAGCCTCTACGACTGTACCCGCTCCGCAGGCTTTCGAACCTTTTTAAAGCAAGCAAACTCGCTCCTGCTTCCCTCCCTCAACCGTTTCAAGACAGCCCTCATATCCGGCAGTTCGCTCTGCAGCTTCATACGCGCCTCATTGTCCGTCCCCTTGTCCAGTTCTTGATATATGTCGCTCTGTAACTGACCTGCATGGTCAGTCGTATACTGGCTCAACGTCTGTGCCACGAATTCGACGTCTAGAGTCGCTTGCATAAGTGATGCGAGGGTGTATCGGGATCGCTGCTTGAATGCATCGAGAAGGTCGCGGGAGACCTGCTCCAGCAGATAAGAAAGAATTTGGGGCGTCAGAGAAGAGGCCGTAGTAGCGACCTGAGTATGGACCAATACTAAGCTGAGCAGAGCTTCATAGACATATGGCTTGACATCCTTCGGCTTTTCAGTAGGTAGAGGCTCCCATTCGGGAGCCAATATACCGGCCTTGATTATGCCACGGAGCTCATCAATTGGTGGTCTGGTATACGACTGAAATAGACGTGCATCTATCTGGGCCAAGACATCGCGGATAGTCTTCGCTTCTTCTGTAAGTTTGACTGAAAATGCGTTTTCGAATTGCATTGTCAAGCTGGGGACAACATCAGCCCGTAGTGCCTGAAGATTGCTCAAAGTGAGAAGCATGCGGATGTTCTGAAATAAAAATTAGCTTTAGCCGTAACACATTTATAGGGAACTCACTCTATCAGACGCGGCTATAGTTTCAATACCAGTGCTCATTTCTGGGCCTACACTCAAAGGAGTTGCAATGCCACCTCCATCAGTTGCCCAATCATCTTCGGGCTTCTTAATTGATCTTTCGGCATTCTCAACCATGCCGCTCAGAGCTTTGTATAGCGTTGTTACAAACTGGCTTCGCACCATTTGAAGGATCTTCGCAGGAGGAGGCAGGACAACTTCTTCCGAATTGGGCTTTGTGATGGCTTCCGGGATATATAGGATCTTCTGCATGCCCGAAAGAACCGCACTCTCAAACGCGCTGAAATTTGCCGGCATCCTCGTGAGCTCTTTCTTCTCTGCCGATCGTTTCCAATCCTCGAGTACTTTTATATTCTCGGCATCTTTATTCCAAGCCGCGCAAACCGCAGTAACGCATCGCTCGCGGGCGCTACCAACAAGAGCACGCAGACGCTCTAGAGCTGCACCATCACCCTTTCCAATGACTGAAACAGACGCCATATCACTTGCTCCTGATCCAACGAGGACAAGCAGCTTGGCGAGGTAATGAACACCGCTCAGCGAGTTTGCCCATGGAGGCCAGAAAGCAAACTTCTCCCACGCTTCACCAAGTTTAGGGGATGGGGGTGGTGCGTTGCTCGCATCGAAAGCAAATCTCGGATCCCGAAGCGCCGGGGGAACCAGTCCACCAGACTTGGGAGTCATGGGTGTAGGTGGGATGGGGGAGTAGAGAAGAGAAATGTCCTCGATTGGGGGGTCGACAAAGAATGAGTTGACGCTTTCACGGATCAAGTCGATAAGCTCGATAGTCCCTTTTTGCAAGTCAACAACCCCTTGGTTTGACAGCCGGTGGTGCTTTCTGCTTTCACCATTAAGGCCCATTGGGAGCGTCCGCTGGGTTTTGCCATCGATAAATCCCTGGACAGTCTGCGAGAATTCAAGGATTTCCCCGAGAACACCCCCAGAAGAGAGCATGCTGCTTAGGAACGTATGCATCTTCTCCCACAGTTCAATAATTTCAGTGGAATCCTGTGTGGCAGATTTGATCTCAAGACCTTGGCGGCTGAGAGACTGCAGGTGGCTTGCAAGGACCAGTGGCGTTGGCTTGGGTCCGTTTGCTAATCTTCGTCGCAGAACCTCGATTTCAACCTTTGAGCGTTCAGACATTGCTGTTATTTTGTTCTTTAAATGGTCATAACGGCTCAACAGCCAAACCCATATAGGGTTGTCTTCAACTCCCAGCTCCAGAAGGATGCTTATCAAATCCATATGTTGATCTCTCGTTGCGCTAGAGCCGCCCGGTTGTCCAGCACCATATTGAACCGCTGCCAGTCGTCGCCAAACTTCGCGCTTGAAATTATCCAATTGGTCCTGGACATCATACCACATTCGTGCCGCAACAATGATATGCTGTATCTGGAGATCTGTCGGCGGTGTCTGTGACGCCACGAGGCTTTCGCCGAGTTTTCGTGCTTCATCCGCAATGCGAGTCGCTTTTGCGTATTCTTCCACCAGTGTTTCGTGATCTTTGCGCTTGATACTGTCGGCAATTAAGCCAGGTGCCTCGTAAATGTCGCGGTGTCTCTCCAGAGCACCAGCGACGACCTTTAGATTGTCTTCCTTCTCGCGGCCCCCCAGTGCTGGTCCCCAAACCTCCTCGGCCTTCGCCGCCACATCCACCAGTGGTGCCTTGATCCCCAGGACCCCATATTCGCTCTCCTTGCTCAACGCGTTTTTCTTCTTATTATTCGCGGGTATGGTCGTGCTGCCAGGGACTGCCTCTGCAAGGCTACCAGCTTTAAAGCTAATCCTACTTGAGTGCCGAGAGTGTCGCGGAGGGATTATAGGTACGGCTTCTGTCCCACGAGTTTTCATCTCGGTATATACATTGTCAATCGTAGCTTTTGCGCGGACAAACCGCTCAAAGTTCGATTCGACCAAGACCCTCAGAGATGCAGATTTCTGATCAATTGAGCGCGACAAGACCTCGAGGCCATTGAGCAATTGCTGTGTTGAAGCTGAGTGGTGCACCTGCGACAGAAATAAAGACGGCGAAAATGTAGTTGACGACAGTAAATATCTGTTTCCTTTGGGTCGTATGTCAGTCTCAAAAGGGGTTTGTTCGGGGACTATAAAACCTACGCAGGTGGATGTCATCTTGCACAGGTAGACCGCGTCCTCTCAATATTCTCACGACGCTTTCACCTGTCCCAAGAGGGTCGGGCTCATCTTTTTGGACCAGGTTCTCCAGCCCTTCCCCCGTCTTTTGTGAGCCCGGGACCAAACTTCTACGATCGCTTGTGGCGCGTTCAAGTGCTGAATATCTTGACTTTGAAGCTCGGCCGGTGCTACTCGTTTTCTTCTTCTTGACTAATCCCTCGTCGTCTGAGGCATCACTCTCATCCTTCTCGGCGGGCCACTCAGTTGGGAATGCTGTTGGGAGTTGATAGTGCGCGAGCACAGTTCGTTCATAGTCGGCCATATTTTTACAGGCTCATGCCGCCTTTGAATTTGTCAATTCGCCCAAACAATAAACATCGGCATCTACTCTCAAATAATATGTTGGATAGCTTCAAATGTGACGTAGAGCTCTTGAGCTGTCAATCGATGTGAGACCAGGCCCAGATAAGCGCGCGATAGGCCACGCTACATGATGGTGGACGGATGGACGGATGGAAGCGGCAATATTTCTTGGCGCGGTAGGTGCAAGGCTTTCGCCTGAAATCGTGGCGCATGTTACAAGAAACTCAAGTTCGCCTCACCATAACTACCTATCTCCAACAATCCTGTATTTGCGCGAGAGCGGCATTCTCTCTGTGATATTTCAAGATGCTTGCTATCCGGTCCATTGCCGCGCCTGCGCGCCGCCAATGCCTTCGTGCATCTGGTGTTGCTATGCTATCTTCCTTTCAGGTTTGAACCCCAAATTACCCCAATTGATAAGCACCTGGGAGTCCCGCCTGCTAACCAGCTGTATTTTCAGACACGAACATATGCTGTCGGCGCCAGCACGCATGATCAAGTCGCAAAGTTCACCGGAAAGAAGGGATCTGATGTATGCTACCCCGAATTGCGTCAATATCGCGTCGCTCTCTTGTCTTGAATACATTGCGACATGCCATCAAGCCGACCGATTGGAATCGACATAGGATGGTAATAAGACATTTGACTAACGAATTGACAGGGACTTTACACTGTCAGTCTGATTGAGGGTGACGGTATCGGCCCAGAGATTGCCCAGTCAGTGAAGGACATCTTCAAGGCAGCCAATGTACGATTTGCCCCGTTTCTTTCACCACGGAATGAGACTGACATCGCCTTGTAGACACCAATTAAATGGGAGCCAGTTGATGTTACTCCTCGACTGAAGGATGGCAAGACTGTTATTCCGGACGAGACTATTGAGAGCATCGAGAGGAACAAGGTTGCCCTCAAGGGACCACTTGCTGTAAGGACACCGATCCATTGTTAGAAACAAGTTACTAAACGTATTCAGACACCCATTGGCAAGGGCCACGTCTCCCTGAACCTTACCCTCCGCCGCACATTCAACCTCTTCGCCAATGTGCGTCCTTGCCGCTCTATTGCGGGATTTAAAACCCCATACGACAATGTCGATACCGTTCTCATCAGAGAGAACACTGAGGGAGAATACTCTGGCATTGAGCACGTCGTTATCGACGGTGTTGTGCAGAGCATCAAGCTCATCACAAGAGAGGCATCTGAGCGTGTCTGCAAGTACGCCTTCCAGTACGCCGAGGAGATCGGCAAGCTAAAGGTCCGCGCCGTCCACAAGGCCACCATCATGAAGATGAGCGATGGTCTTTTCCTTTCCACGGCTCAGAGAGTCGCCAAGGACTTCCCCAATGTCGAATTTGATGCCGAGCTTATCGACAACACCTGCCTGAAGATTGTCACTGACCCGACACCATACAACGATAAGGTGTTGGTCATGCCCAACCTTTACGGAGACATTCTGTCCGATACCTGTGCTGGACTCATCGGTGGCCTTGGTCTGACTCCATCTGCCAACATTGGTGACGAGTGCTCCATCTTCGAGGCAGTTCACGGTTCGGCTCCGGATATCGCGGGCAAGGGTCTTGCCAACCCAACCGCACTTCTTCTCAGCTCCATCATGATGTTGAGACACATGGGTCTTGAGGAGCAAGCCGTGCGCATCGAGAAGGCCATTTTTGAGACGCTTGCAGAGGGCAAGACCTTGACCGGAGACCTTCACGGCACGGCCAAGACGCACGAGTATGCCGGTGCCATTATCAGCCGCTTATAGATATTACATAGGTATGAAGTAGAGGGCGAGTTCTCTGCGAGAAGCAACGAGAGGTAGACTGTATATTACGTTAAAGAGGTCTTGAATATATTCCATTGCTTCTACTTCTATATTGCCAAATGCATAAAGATCATCATGATCATGCGATTAAATGACAGACTTGCATTTTGCTGTGGCGACCTCAAAGCGAAAAGTTGATGCCAAGGCACGTGTGACCTTTTGGTTGGATGGTAACATACGGGTGTGACTTGTCGCTACAATGGCAGTCTCCCCAACCCCTGCCATTTGGAACCCCTGTTTCTCAATCCATGCTGTGGTCTTCAACGTCCCTTCTAAAGTTAACCTCTACTAAATAGATGAACTCGGAAATCATTGCATCGGTATCGGCATGTATTTCTACTCAGTACACCATATGTTATAGTCGCTCTGCATAAGCACTTGCTGCTCGGCCGTCTGTGGTTACACTTGGTGTTACGCCGTCGACGATATCAGACGACCAGGTCGACTCCAAATAATTACCACCGTCGAAAACATAAAGGTTGCCCACCGGCATCTTAATAACCTTCATTAGCCAACACAATCGCGGGATGGCGTCCTTTTTCCGAAATGCAGCGGCGACAGTCGCGTCGTATATTCCCGGAAGGTCAAGGCCGGGCTATGAGCCTATATTGGCGGAAGATGGCGATGTTGATCCAACGCAACAACCAGTCGCTGAGGAGGAGGAAGCCCCAAGCACCGCAAGGCAGAAGGCCGCGAAAATAATATTGTCAATTGTTTTTATCTGCTTAACCTTCCTACTGATCCTTGCCGCAGCTGCCGCGTAAGTCTGAATCTCGTTGGACATCTTGTCTTATTCCTATCACGTGGTCACATATGTTCAGACCGATATTCGACGAGCACTTTCTGGATATTGGAGCTGATTTTCTTCATTATAATACTAACAGAAACACAGCTGGGCACGATCTCGGCCTGGGGACCATACACTTCCCTGTCAGCGTACGGTGGCAGGCGAAATTAACAATGGCTATCAATGCCACCCTGAGATCTCTCACCATTGGGGCCAGTACTCGCCCTATTTCACTGTCCATTCTGAAATATCGGCAAGCACCCCAGAATCTTGCGAAATAACGTTCGTTCAAGCGCTGGCTCGCCATGGTGCCAGATATCCCACGCACACAAAGGCTATTCTATACAAAAAACTTGTTGAGCATATCCTCACAACTATTTGGAAATTTGAGGGGAAATTCGACGAGAAATACGAGTTCCTCCGATCCTATGAATGGAGAAGTGAAGCTGAAAAACTAACTATTGTGGGCATACAGCAGCTAATTAATATGGGACATAAACATTATCAGCGCTATCAGTCTCTTGCCAAAGACACAATCCCCTTCATACGAAGCACAGACCAAGTTCGTATGAGGGACTCTGCCCATTGGTGGATAGAAGGCTTTGAAATGGCTCGACGGGAGGACCCTGAGCATACTGGGCCAGACTACAACGACGGCTATCCTGCCCTTTTAATCCCGGAGGATCCTAGCTTTAACAACACGCTGAGCCATGATCTCTGTACCTCCTTTGAATCAGGACCATTCTCTCACGGCGGGCTAGATGCCCAAGCCGTTTTCGCCGCGACCTTTGTCCCGCCAATTCAAGCCCGCATCAATGAAGATCTGAAGGGTGTCAACTTGACTTCGAGAGAGATAATATACCTCATGGATCTGTGTCCCTTTGATACCGTTAATCCTGAAGATATCCCTCGCCAGTACGAGGCGCCTCTGTCGCCCTTCTGCCACCTCTTCACCACGTCCGAGTGGCTCTCTTACGACTACTACCAATCACTGGGTAAATTCTACGGCTTCGCACAAGGGAATCCCATGGGACCTACACAAGGTGTCGGTTTTGCAAACGAGCTCATTGCGCGGCTGACAAACAGTCCCGTTGTTGACCACACCAGCACGAATTCCACCCTGGACGGCTCGCAGAAAACGTTTCCCACCGACAAGAACACAACGATGTTTGCAGATTTCAGCCATGACAATGACATGATGGCCATCTACGCGGCGCTTGGACTTCTCAATGCAACGAAGGCGCTGGATAAGGAGAACTTGCAGACTATAGACGAGACGGCTGGTTATTCGACGAGTCGGGTCGTGCCCTTTGGAGCTCGTGCGTATTTTGAGAAGATGCGCTGTGGAAGGCAAGAAGAGGAGCTGGTGAGAGTCCTGATTAATGACCGTGTGATACCCCTTCAAAATTGCGGCGCCGATCGCCTTGGACGATGCAAATTAGGTGCCTTCATTGAGAGTTTGACGTTTCCACAACACGATGGACATTGGGATCAATGTTTTGAATAGCGTGGCAGCATAGTTTTTAATGCTTAATTGATACATTTTATCCTTACAAATAATACCGTTCATCAATGCGTCCTCCTCCTGTGCAAGTCTATCTATCCAAGTCTATGTATACGCCGTCTATTCGCCCAATCGTCTAAAATGTCCCACAACCAAATGCAACCCATCCGCTGCCTCATAATCATAACAGACATGCCGCGCCGCCGAGAAGGGTCATACCGACACCCGCCCACCATACCGAATCCGCCATACCAGACGTCGGCTTCACCTCCATCGTCCCAGACACATGTCGTTTAATGTGCTTGGCGTTCTTGTTCAATGGCTCGAGCAAGCTCTCCGCCTGCCCCTCACCCCTCTTCGCCTTCGCACCCGTCTCCTTGGCCGCGTCAGCCTTGTCCGTCGGGTTCATCGTCACCGTCGGCAGCATCATGGGCGGGCTATACGCCTGGTACAACGGCTGGATGGGAGTGCCATCGAACTGGTACAGATCGAGGCGGTTGATCTTCTTGTAGTCGTCTATTTTCGCCTCGTACTTCTTCATCAGCTCCGGCTGGTGGTAGCGCGAGTACTGCGAGTTCTTTGCGTCTTTGCAGGGGTCGGAGAGCTGCTGGCGGCCGTCGACCGCGATGGGGTTTAGGCTCAGCGAGCCATTGGCATTTTCGGTGAAGGTGCCATGCTGGAATTGGAGAAGCGCTTTAGGGCAATCTGGTTTGGTTGCTTGGGCGGGGTTAGCTTACGACGCTTCATGGGGAGGAGGGAACATACGATTGGACACTGCGCGGTAGTAGGCTGATTCAAAGAATCCATCCGAAGTGAAAGAGTATGATATGCCCGCGTGCGATGGCTCAATGAAGCTGTCATTGACTGGATTATAGAAGCCCTGTGGATAAAGAATAAGCCTTGGCCCATCGAAGAATTTACAGTTGGTGTGACCATACCGGCCCTGTCATCACCTTGGCGGACTTGGATGACCATGTTCCAACCAATGCGGGGTTAATTGCCGCAGTCGACGATGATATGAGCAGCGCGCTCGCAGCCAGAACTGCGCGGAGAATCATAGCTGAGTTGTGCTATGGAATCGGTTGTTACGAGGAGTTGTTGTTGTCGTTTTGCCTTATCCCAACGGCTCCGTTAGAGGCGGGAGCGAAGGCTTGCCAAGGAGCCTATCATGATAATCGATCGACGGATCCAGATGCAAGGAATTCTGGTGGCGCCCCACCCCTGCTTAGAATAGAAAAATGACGTCGTACCTTGATTTTAGCGGTGCAACCCCAATATCACGGCGGATTTGACAATTTGACACTTGGACTTGCGATTTGGGACTGCCCTTTCATTATATTATCGTGCAAATAGCAGTTCTAATTCACTTCCCCAAAGAAATAATTTCATGTCGGAAAATATCCTTTTCTCCAACACTAGGCGGCTGACAAATGCCGTTCTATCCTGCCGAAGCCGATCCATTTCGCATTTGACAAGTGGCGAGTCTCGGCAATAATTGCTTGAACCTGTAATAACGTTGATTTTATAGCATATGTGTAAACAACAAGCAATGGTCGGGCTTGGCAGTTGAATTTTCGTAGTTTATCAATAAGTTATCAATCATATATTCTTGGCATTTATGAATCATATAGAAGTGAAAAAGTGAAAACATCTATAAATGCTCGAGAGTTCCTCCCAAAATGTGATTCCTGAAAACCATTATAAACATAAGCCGATTACTATTCAAGTACAAACCAAACCAACAAAGAAACTAATCACTCTGTATTCATCGACCAAACTTTTTCACTTAAAAAAGCTAGTCCCCACGTCACAACCGGTGGTACACACACTTACCTGTCGAGTAGTGCCTTTGCCTTTTAGCAAACAGTGTAACCCTTCTGCACGAGGCCGTCCAAGCTCCAGCGGCAGATCGCCAACCAAACAACCGTACAAATCTCCCCCTTGAGACTATACCGCCGAATCTTGTAAGACGCATCCCGCATGTCAAGTGCTTTGTTCTCAGAGCATATCCGTTTTGGACAAACACTGCATTTTCTTTCACTCGCATACCCGTGAGGCACTTCCATGCAGTTCACATGGCTAACGTTTATAGTATAAAGCTACCTCCCGCCCACTGTCAGTCACCTTCACTGACAACCTCAAACCCATACCACACACTGAGCTATTTCAACCCCACCATATCAAAAATGGCGCGTTACACTACCTCCCCATACAGCAAGAACACGACGGGACACTTCCCTCAGGCCATCTGGCACAAGTTCCGTGCTATTTCCCTGTTCAACGCTGACCGCGGAGATACCGATTCACTCATGAACCTCATTCCAGCTGAGAAGGCTGTACCAGTCAAGAAGCCGAGGGCCGTTCGCACAGGAGGAAACCCAGGTAAGTGACTTGTCTCTGCTATTTTGTCGATATATACTGACATTCTCTCTTCTAGATATGTGCTTTGGTTCATGCTGCCGAGGCTAAGAGAACCGAGACGAGATGATTTTGGTCTGTTTTTTGAGCGATGATTACCCATTTGCGCGCTGAACGGTGGTTGCTTTGCATGCGATGAATACACAGCGATGATAGCGAGAGCGAAACTACAAGGGCAGGCGTGGGGGGATTACAAAATTAGACAAAGCTGATTGCTTATTCGGTGCAGTTTTTCATGATGGCGCTATGCATTTGCATTCGCTCATGGAGCGGGTATTGTTAACTTATATCACATACAATAGAATTTTAATATATATTTTACAAAAATTATTAGTTGCATGTGTTATTTTTGTAGTATATTATTATCGTACCACGATACAGCGAAGTATAACATTTAGAGTATCCCAATGGTCCTAGGAACATATCAAAGGCTGTCAAAGTACGGCCGGGATCCCTCAGTGCCCAGGATGACAACCACAGAGTCTGAATTTAGACCGATAGACGCAGGCTCAGTGGACGCGATGTTCAAGAGTGCAGCTAGGCCGGCAGCACCGCATGGCCCAAGCGAAACGCCATGCCTTGCCAGATACAGAACTCCATCATGGCAAGAAGAATCAGAGACGGTGACGCTGGCATCAATACCGGCCTGAAGGACTGGCCAGGCGGAAGTCGAGACTGTGCCACAGTCCAAACCGGTCATGATAGTCCCAGGCGTCTTGATGGGGGTAATTTGGCCAGCTTTCAGGCTGGTGTGGAGACATGCAGCAGTATCGGGCTCAACCGCAAGAGTGGTAATCGAACGCCCTCTGGACTTGGCGTGAGTGACGACGGCTGTAGCAAGGGATCCCACACCAACTGGCGTGATGATGATTGTGGGCTTCAAGCCTCGCTCTTCGAGCTGAGAATCGACTTCATGCATCATTGTAGAATAGCCGTCAACAATCCAGGAAGGGATATCCTCGTATCCTTCAAAAGACGTGTCCTGGATCAGAAGCCCACCTGGCGACGAGGTCGTTTTCTCAGCTGCACTGCGGACGGTGTCATCGTAGTCACCTTGAATAACAGTCACTTCAGCGCCTTCCTTAGAAATCAATTCCCGATCATGACCTCTTACAGCCGTAGGGACAAATATCTCGGCTGGAAGATGCAATAGCTTGGCCATGTATGCAACGGCTCTTCCATGGTTGCCATCCGTGGCAGCGAAGAGTTTGATTGATGCATTTTTTGCAGCCCCGGAGAGATCATCGAGGCTACTATCAAGCGGAAGATTGAGCTTAGACGCTATAGCTCGGAATGTTCCCCATGAGGCGCCGAGGATTTTGAAAGACGGGAGTCCCAATCGATTTCCTTCATCTTTGACAAAGATGCTCTTTACTCCAAACTTTTCTGCGAGCTCCTCGAGAGGCACGAGAGGAGTTGGCGTGTATTGTGGTAGGCTCCCATGGAACTTCCTCACAGTAGATGCATCGGCAAGCTCAGGGAGACTGTACGTTTTGGCGTCTGGATTGATATAGGTGGATCTCTGGTCCGGGGGCATGGTCTCGGAATCCAGTATAGGATAAAACCTTCAAAGTTGTATATGTCGATATTGAAGTATGAATACCACAGTATAATTTATCCAGGGGCCTGTACGGAGTGTACGGAGGTGAGTTGCATCCGAGTGTGTTCTGTTTACTGTGGTGCGGTTTATAGTATGGCGGGGTAGATGTGGCATAGCGTACCGGGATCCAGTTCATCCAATTCGGCTCACCAAACTGAGAAGACAATTGCCGGGACACTTATGCGGAGGGACCGCGTCCCGTCCGCCGCTTAACCTTGAAACTCAGCCACTAAACAAGGTTACTTCGTTAATATAAAGTTGATATCCGGCAGTTTCATCACACCCAAAAGGCAACTGAGAGGCATAAGCATCATCTATAAAGTCGTAGATCTACCCAGGTATAGAACTGGCCGTGTTAAGTTCTTCCGCTTATATATTATTTAACCATTACAGGCTGCCTCCACAGCCTAATTTTGAATAAGCAGCGTGATACTTGTAATATTTGCTTAGAAATGGATATATAACTGTCACCATAAGCGCTTTCGAGCCACTTTCCTATTTCTACTTCCAACTTTTGTCAAATACACCAGAGTTTATTTCGTCCAAAAATCGTCATCATGCAGTATCTATCATTAGCCACTCTTGTTGGCATCGCAACTACAGTCTCTTCCCATGGAGTAATCACCAGCCCTTCCCCCAGGATCGCTGGGGCTGCCTCCCTCGCAGCCTGCGGCACCGCCGTAACGCTCCTTCACAAACAAGATGTGACCGACCATGTCGAAGGCCTCCCGGAGGTAGCCGCCGTAGATTCAACCTACAATGCCGATGAGTGCAACCTCTGGCTCTGCAAAGGTCTCCAGCTGGATGAGGAAGCGAGTGGTGCAGTTCAGACTTATTCACCAGGCCAAGTCGTTCCAATCGAGGTTTACCTTCGCATTCTCCACGCTGGAACCGCAAATGTGAGCATTGTCGACACAGCGTCCAACACTGTGGTTGGAAGTGAGTTGCTCTACTGGGATAGCTATGCGGACGAGAAGCTGCCCACCGTGCCGGAAAACAACACCTTGTTCTCTGTCACAATCCCAAGCGATATAGAGGAGGGCAAGTGCACAACTGCCGGTGAATGTGTAAGTGAACCTTTCACATAATATTAGTCGGAATAGCCTTCTAACTTTGATTTAGGTCATTCAATGGTGGTGGTTTGGAGTTGGTGCAAAGCAGACTTACGAGTCTTGCGTGGACTTCGTCCTCGCGCCTGGTACGCCATCAAACGGGACCAGAAGGAACTAAATAAGTATGGGAATGTTGCCAGTCTGATAGATAGGGTATAGCATTGCAGATGTGAGGTACCAACTACTTCTCTCGTACCCTCCATTTGGCTTGGAAATACAACAATACCTGCCTTTCTATCGCAGTCAATGATGTGATTGGGAAGAGGATTCGTATTGACGTAGTACTCTCCATAAAAGCATCTTGCCGCGAGGATATAAATTAAGCCAACGAAGAGTCAATATCGGCGTGCATACAAAGTACTGGCATAAATCCATATGAAGATAATGCACAAATAATTATCATATTTGCCTGAACGTGGAGTAAGTGGAGTTTCCAAGCTGCCAGATTGGGAAGCAACAGCGGTGTGGGGCTGCAGAATCGCGGATGCCCTCCGATGTAAACAATAACATCCTGGACTCCCGCAACATTCATCGCCCAGCAATTAACTCTTGACAACACTTCGACGCGTGCTACTAATAATTCTTTGGGGATTCCCATTCATGAAGCATCATTAAATAGCGACTCGGCCCAGTTAGCGCATATTTATCGCGCGGTGTTACCTTGAATCGTTCGGCTCACGGCGTGTCCCACATCGAATCGCCAAACAGCGACAGCAGCAAAACAGCTCCAACACAGATACATTTTAATATAGTACGCCATAACGCCTAGAAACTATGGCAGCGGACGTCCCAGATCAGTATTATACCGAAGTTGCCCGGCTGGAGTCGTTTCACACAGCCCAGCCACTGCCGAAACGACGAGGGTCCAATGCGACAGGACGCGGCCCAAAGTCCATGAAATGGCCGCACTCATGGCTCGGCCCAGAACAGGTATTATGAGGCACGGCTCTACGATTTGGCCCATTTCTAACGCGCTACAGCTGGCGGCCGCAGGATTCTTCTTCCTCCCATCCCACGAGAACCCCGACAATGTAAAGTGCTTCCTTTGCCGAGAATCGATATGCGGGTGGGAGAAGGGCGACAACCCGCTTGAAGAGCATCTGAAGCTGTCGCCCGGCTGCGGATGGGCGGTCACGTCGTGTATTGAGGCGCGGGTGGGCGATATGCATCTGGAGAATCCGATGAGTACGCGAATGGTGGAGGCGAGGAAAGCGACGTTTGGAGATCGCTGGCCGCATGAGGGGAAGAAGGGATGGAAATGCAAGACCAAACAGGTACGTTGATGATGTTGACCACATTTACGACTCTTACTGACGATGTAATAGCTGGTGGAAGCTGGGTGGATACACAAGCCGACGCCGGAAGGCGACGATTACGCTGAATGTGTCTACTGTACACTTGCACTGGATGGCTGGGAGCCAGCGGATAAACCATTGTAAGTTCTAAGCACACGTACTGCGGAGACTCTGCTAATCCAATGGTGGCAGCCACGAACATCATGCTCGATCCCAGGATTGCGCCTTCTTCACACTTTGCAACCAACCGGAAAGCCCGATCGCGAAGAAAGCTGCTAAGGGCAGGAAACCCCGCGCCTCCAAGGTTTCAAGACTATCAACACAATCTGCCTTTACAGAAGCACCATCTATAGTTGAGATGGATGTTGATGAAGGGGACAGTGTGATGACGACTGCTACGACTGCTTCTCAGTCCACCCGAAAGATGCCCAAGGGAAAGAAAGCCCCTGCTAAAGGCAGGAAGAAGAAGGAAGAGCCAACTGAGGTCAGCGAGTTCCCAGAGCCGGATAACGACGAAGTCGACGTGGTGGCTGTAGATCAGCCAAAACCCAAACGAGGGAAGAAGAGGGCCAGTGAAGCGATGGAAGATACTGCGAGTGTGATAGAGACTCAAGCTCCGCCACCTAAACGGAGGACACGAGGAAGTATTGCCGTTCAAGAGAGCGTAATGGGTGATGTGTCGATGGAAGAGGAGGCCACTGTAACCGAAATACCAGCTAAAAAGGCTGCCCCAAAGAGGAAGGGGCGACAATCGAAGACATCGCGACAAGTCTCGACAGCTTCGCAGGCATCCCTCCGCGCACATGTGCCGGATGACGATGAAATCGATAGAATGCTCGAAGATGATCTGAAGAGGCCACTTAGTGATGCAGAGGATGCTGTGGAAACGAAAGTAGTTGTTCACGAGGAGCCCAAGGCTTCAGCGGCACCGACTCGGCGAGCAACGCGAACCAGCAAGATTGCGAAGACAGATCACGAGATGTTTTCACCGGCAGATGCGGAGATAGACGAGGCAGCTCTGGAGGCAGAGTTGGAGGCTATGGAGACTGAAGAGTCGAAACCTCTACCCAAGGCAAGAGGCGCAAAGGCTAGCCAGCCACGAAAGGTATCTGCGAAGCAACAAGCTGCAGCAAAGCGTGCTGCACAGGCTGAGGCCGCCGCCGCTGAGGCTGCTGCTGAGGCTGCGGCTGAGGTTGCGGCAGAGGCGGCAGAAGCAGCCGCCGCCGCTGAGCTTGAGGCTGCTCAAGCGGAACTTGCTCACGCCCAAGCTGAAGAAGCTGCCGCTGCTGAGCTTGAGGCTGCTGAAGCAGAACTTGCTCGAGCTGAAGCTGAAGAAGCTGCCGCTGCTGAACGCGAGGCTGCTGAAGCCGAAGCCGAAGAAGCCGCTGTCGGTGAACGCGAGGCTGCTGAAGCTGAAGCCGAAGAAGCGGCTGCCGCTGAGCGTGAGGCTGCTGAAGCGGAACTCGCCAAAGCAGAAGCCGAAGAAGCTGCCGCCGCTGAACGTGAGGCTGCTGAAGCGGAAGCAGAAGCTCGACGGATCGAAGCTGAGCAGGCAGAGTTGGAGCAACAGCTGAAACCGGCGCCAAAGGCTCGAGCTGGCCGCGCGTCGAAAGCCAAGCCCGCGAAGCCAACCCCAACGAGGGCAACCAGAGGATCTACCATGTCCGTGAACGAATCTATGGTATCCGCCGTATCTCACCAAGAAGACAGCATAGCAACCGCCCACGATGACTCAGGCAACGAAACCGACGCCAGCCAAGCCACTGTTGTGCGGGGAGGCAAGAAGCGCGGCTCAACCATGACCAAGAAAGCAAAGGGCGGCAAGAAGGCGCTGGCACGCAATATTGAAGATGTCATCCAGCCCTCCGTCGAGGAACCACAGCCACAAGAAGAAGAACCAGCGCCCCAGCCACAGCGCCAGCGTGCAGTGGTCTCCAAGCGCATAGCCAACATCGAAGACAGAGTCAAATCACCGACCCCGCAGGCCGTAGCGCCCAAGCCGGCGAAATCCCGCGCTGCAGCGACGAAGGCGAAGGGGAAGGCGCCCGCACCTGCGCCTGCACCCGCATCACCCTCGCCACTCCCAGAAGCAGCACCCGTAGAGGAGCCCACGCCACAGCCTGCGGCTCGCACGCGCGCAGCGAGCATCACGCCCTCGCCGTCACCGCAGAGCTCGGATGCGGAGAATCGTCCCCCGAGCTCGCGGCCGAATGCCTCAGCGGAGCAAGCAGCACCTCAGCGGGTTCCCCTTGCAGCGACACCGGGGACGCCGTCGAGGCGGAATGTGGTTGCGGGGCTGAAGAGCGGAGAGCCGTGGGTGGGTGTTGATCTGGATGAAGTGTTTGGGTGTTTGAGGAGCGCGGAGAGGGAGAAGGAGAATTTTGTGGTTGGAGGGGCGAAGGGCGGGTTGGGGGGGCTGGGGAAGGGGGAGTTGACGGCGGAGGAGAGGGGGATGACTGTTGAGGAGTGGGTGGGGTGGAATGCGGGGATTGCGGAGGAGAGGTTGAGGAGGGAGTGTGAGAGGATGGTTGGGTGCTTTGAGAGGGAGGGGGGGAGGGCGATGAGGGCGCTGGAGGGGGTGGAGGTTGTGGAGTAGGTGGTGGGATGGGGGGTTTTATTTTACTTTATTTTATGGGATGGGGGAGGGGAAAGGGGCGTTTGAGGGGATTAATGATGATGAATTAGATGGTGATGCGGGTGTGGAATTTTCATATGAATTGATTGTTCTTTCTAATGAAGATGGGGAGAGAGTGATTTTAGGAGTGCTGTGTGTGATATCTGATTATGAGAGAGGTCTGAAGAGTTCGAGAGCAGAAGATGGACTTGTTTTCGAGCGATGAGTCCCACGGTGATGGGAGTTTAGCATCTCAACAGTTAGTCACGTTCGAGGGCATCACTCCAGCTCAGCACGTGCAAGAATGTCTCTGCTGCCAACCGCTTTCCTATTCCCATTACCTCCCCCATGCCGCCCTTACATCACCTGAGGCTGCAGGATGCATCAACTAGTAAGCGCCATTGGGGTCAGTTGTTACCAGACTAGTCGTTAGAGGTTGAACGACGGCGGCATCAGGACGTTCGACTAAGCGCCGCCGTTGGAGCGCGGCGGTAAAGCACACACAGCAAAGGCAGACCCCGAAGCTCGAAGTGGAGGTGCTGCACCGCATAGAGTCATGACGTGGAGCGATGCTGGCGATCGACTTGTTGAGACTGCAGGTTCAGAGGGCCAGAAGAGGACTAGAAGGGCGACGCGTCGTGTCGATCTCGCGGTTTTGAAACAAGAACAGCGCCAAAGAGCGCCAGGCTTGAAACCTTGTCGGTATTGGTGTGGATGGGAGGGTTCAATTGTGGGTAGAAGTCACTCCACCAACAAACTTCTGGACCTTTGACCTTTGGAGTCTGATCTGGGATTGATCTGGGATTGATCTGGGATTGATCTGGGATCCTGATGTTGCGTTGTACGTACACTACTACTTACTTACTATATGTAGGTGGGCTGTGCAAATCAATGCACCACACCTCACCTCAGCTCGACACGATACGAGCACGAGCAGATCCTTGAAAGAGAGCGGGTGGAAGGGTTGATCGCCGCATCCTGTTTTTATACTTTCGTGAATTATTTTACACTCCTCGTCATTCTCCTCTGTGCATATTTTCACGATTATTACGATTTATTTCAATTATCACCACCCTCCATCTCCCTTCAATAAACTCGTTTGATTGTTTTTCTTATTATTAGAAACACCGGCGCTGACGGGAGGCCCATCGAACCATCGAACCAGCCCACAGACCAGCCCACCGCCTTTATCCAAACCCCACTTCCATCACTTGGTCAACGATCAAGGTACAGCAGCACGGAGCACAGTACGACTGTACCAAGGTTTCAACTTCCCGACCCTTTTCGACCCAAAAGGCCACCAAACGAAACTCTCCCCGGCGATATCTGTTTAGACCAGCATACGCCTGCTACGACTTCTGTCACGAACCTATCCACGAATCTCTCCCATTCCAACACCCTCGGCGCTTGCACGTTGGCACACGTCCTGCCTACATATCGTTATACCGCTCTCTCACACTGAGAATTCCCGAATTTTCGAACCTCCCCCTTTGACGACGAGTCTTCACGACCATCTCGAGCCTTTCGAATATCTATACCTGACAAAGAGGCCAAGGGAAACAAATAAACACGAACAAATACTCCCATGACCTGATCATCCATCGAGCAAACCAACCCCCCTCTCTCGGCGCCTTGCGCCATCCGCTCTCTTCCCCATCATGTCCTCAGCCCATATCCTCTACGATGCAGCAAATACACTCTCCACTCGCGCCGAGCTGGGCGGCTCAGCCGAATCTCGGCCCCCAATCTACAAGACGATCGGTATCGTGCTCGCCATCGCCTCGGGCTGCTTCATTGGCGTCTCCTTTATCTTCTCCAAGATGGGCCTGCTCAAGGCGAATAAGAAGTATGACGAGATCCCCGGCGAGGGCTACGGATACCTTAAGAACGCCTGGTGGTGGGGTGGCATGTCTCTCATGATTGTGGGCGAGATCTGCAACTTTGTCGCCTACGCCTTCACGGATGCGATTCTCGTCGCCTCTATGGGAGCGCTGAGCGTCGTCATCAGTACCGTGCTGTCGGCCGTATTCCTCAAAGAACGACTGAGCGCCGTTGGAATGGTGGGATGCCTCCTCTGCATCCTCGGCAGCGTCGTCATCGCACTCAATATCCCGGCGTCGAGCTCCGTCACCAACATCCAGGAGATGCAACACTTTGTCATACAGCCGGGAATCCTCGCCTACGGTGGCGTCGTGATCGTGGGGTGCATATTCATCGCACTGTGGGTTGGGCCGCGGTACGGGAACAAGACCGTCCTCGTGTATCTGTCTATTTGCAGTCTGATCGGAGGCCTCAGCGTCGTTGCTACCCAAGGGCTGGGTTCTGCGATTCTGGCACAGATCGGCGGGCAGAAGCAGTTTAATCAGTGGTTTTTGTATGTGCTATTTGCATTTGTGGTGGTCACTTTGGTCACCGAGATTATCTATTTAAATGTAAGTCCCTTTCAGATGCGAGGAGAGGCCAGAACTAATTTCCCCTGTAGAAAGCTCTCAATATCTTCAACGCGGCATTGGTCACGCCGACATACTACGTCTACTTCACCAGCGCCACCATCGTCACCTCCGCCATCCTCTTCAAAGGCTTCGGCGGCACCCCATCCCAAATTATCACCGTCATAATGGGCTTCCTCACCATCTGCTCCGGCGTCGCCCTCCTCCAGCTCTCCAAATCCGCCAAGGACGTCCCCGACGCCGCCGTCTTCTCGGGCAACCTCGACCAGATCCGCACCATCGCCGAGCAAGAACAGCCCGAGTCCGAGCCCAAGGCCGACGCCATCCGCGGCACCGCGGCAATCATCCGTCGCCTCTCCCACGCGCGTCAGAACATGGAGCTGGCTGAAGCCCGCCGCCTTCATGAAGATATGCACGCTGATCTCCAACCCGTCAGCGAGAATGAGCAGGTCGAGTGGGATGGCCTGAGGCGTAGGCGCACTACATATGGCAGCACGCACCGCCCCTTCACACCCGCGTACACTGCATCTCCCCATCCACCGCTAGGAATGTCGCGCTTCCCCACCGACGAGGAGCTCGCCGCTGAAGAGCGCCCCGCGACCGGCACCCTCACACCATCATTCCTCGGCACGATCCGCACGCGCGCGCGCAGCATGGTCCCGGGCTCAATCCGTCACGTCGACGAAACCGGCGCGCAGAGCCCCATGCACCCCGTCGCCTTGACTTCCATCGCGGTCCCCGGGTACTACGACACAGCCGGGCTGGACGAGCAGAAGACGGCGTATGACGCCCACGGCGGGAACGAGCATCACATCCAGTTCGCGGAGGAACCACGTGCGGGTGGGAGTCACCTGATGGCTGAGCGGCCGCCGCAGAGCGCGAGGAGGCAGTTTAGTTTCCAGAATGTGTTTAGGAAGGGGAACGCGACGCCAACGATTGAGGATATTTCTGATCGTGAGATTCGGGCGCGGGAGCGGGAGAGGGAGCGGGAGTTGGCGAGTCAGAAGTCGAGGCCGGGATTGGGGAGCCGCGGGACGAGTCATAGTGTTAAGAAGAGCGGAGGCGCGTCGGAGGAGGAGAGAGCGGGATTGGTGAGGCCGAGGGGCGATAGTGGGAGTGATGTCACGCGCAGCTTTCCAGAGTATGAAGAGGAGGAGGGGTGGGAGGCGCGGGAGGTGGATGAGGAGAAGCCGCCGCCGGTGCCGAAGCATGGGG
>JPKC01001630.1:0-27792 GCA_000750925.1 Pseudogymnoascus sp. VKM F-4518 (FW-2643) | reverse complement strand
CCCTCCGCCCCAGACGCAGTGGACGGCCAGACGCGTCTCCGTTGCGGGGAGACCCGCTATCTTGCTTGCGCCTTCGAGAAAGTTTTGTAGTACAGTAGGTTTCTGCGTATCGTAGAGTTGGGTGGACACAAGACGTGGCGTGTAATACGAATGAACCCACGTGCTGCTCAAGCGTTACGCGGTCCCGGCGAACTGGGGGTTGGAGTCGAGCTGCCCGTGGCGCTGCGCCTCATGCTGTCAGCGCTGAGGGCGGATCGTGAGGTTGTCGTGGAGATTTGGCGGGGGGTCTGCCTTGGGGGGGGGATCGAAGGTAATCACGCCGAGGGGGCGGTATGGTGCGATTTTTGGGGTGGGGAGCTTGGACTGTTGAACTGAGGGAGGTGGGAGTGAGGGGACAGAGAAGGGGAAGGAGCTGGGCTGGAAATAACTTCATTCTTGTCGCGAGAGCATTGACGGTAAGACGGGAGGGATTTGTAGGATTGGGGCGCAAGGAAAGAGATGTGCTGGAAATAACTACACCTTGTGTCGTCCAAGCTCTGGCAGGTAAGACGGGAGGAAATCTATAGAATTGAGCGCAAAGTAAAGCTCTGTGCTGGATATAAATTCATCTTGTCGCGCGAGCACTGGCGGGAAGACGGGAGGAATTTATAGGATTGGGGAGCAAGGAAAATGTGAAGTTCTAGAGATAACTATACCTTGTCGTCCAAGCTCTGGCAAGTAAGACGGGAATAAATTTATAGAATTGAGCGCAAAGCAAAGCTCTGTTCTGAAAATAACCGTATCTGTCTGTCTGTCTGTCTATCTGATGCTACGCTAAGATGAACAGCACCCGTCTCTTGAAATGTATGCGCCAGCTCAGTATGCAAGCTCACAGTCCCTCGCGCTTCACCCCCAACGCCAAAGCAAAAGCCAAAGCCAAAGCCAGAGCGACGACAGCTACCCGCTCAATATCCGAAGCTCAGTCCGTCACCCACATCCCCCCAGCCAACGCGCCATATAAACCCCCCACGAACGCCACGCCCAAGCATTCCACGCTCCATCCCCCCCAAAGCCAACGCCAAACTCCCTACTCCCTCTTCCTCTCCACCATCTTCCAGCGACTCTCAAACTCCTCCACGAGCTGCACATCCACCCTCTGCCCCTTGGGAATCATCTCGTGCTCCAGCTCCCAGCCCGCGCGCCGACACAGCTCCGCCACCACCACGTCGCAGTCCCCCAGCATGTCGACGTCGAAATTGACATGCTTCACCGGCTCGCGCGAGATGTAGATCTGTGGGATATGCGCTGGGAGGAACGGCACCACCTCTGATACCGGCGCGACTTTGAGGCTCGTCCCTATCACTATCACAAGGTCCACGATATCCTTATCGTGCTTCGTCAGGCGATCATGGAAGGTATCCGGGAGCGCCTCCCCGAAAAACGTGATATCAGGCTTCATCACCCCCGCCTCGGGGAGGGCGTACTCGTCGTCCCCCCCAGCGTCGTCAGAGCTACTATCCTCATACTCAGCCTTCTTGCGCTTCTTAGGCTCGCTGCCGTTGGCAGAGCGCTTCCGCTTCATAGCAGCGGGCGCGGCGGCCGCGCGGAGGAACTGCACGCACCGCTTGCAGCGCGGGATGAGGCCGGCGCGGATGTCGGGGAAGATGGCTTCGCCGGCGACTTGGACGCCGCATTTTGTGCAGGAGGCTGTGGCGAAGGAGCCGTGGCATTGGATTAGTTTTTCGGGCTTGACGCCTGCGACGCCCTCGATGTTGTCGATGTTTTGGGAGTAGTTGGTGAGGAGCTTGTTTTTGTCTTGGAGGAGCTTGATGAAGGCGTGGGTGGGGGTGAAGCGGGACGTGGTGGGGAGGATGTCGCGCGCGACGCTGTAGAAGATGGAGGGGTCTTCTTTGAAGAGGTTGATGTCGAAGACCTCTTGGGGGTCGGAGAGCCCGAGGTGTTCGAGTTTGGCGTAGAGGCCTACGTCTTTGGATCTGAAATCGGGGATCCCTAGTGATGTGCTTATGCCTGCTCCCGTGAGAACAATGATATTTTTGCACTTGTCCAGGAGTTTGACGACGTCGTCAATCGTATTATAACTCGATAGCTTTGATCGTTTAGACAGTTCGCGGCTCAGGGCCATGGAAAGCAGGCTATAGTACGCTAGGTCGGGAGCGCCCTCGAGGAATGCAGGGGGTTTGATGCCGAACGCCGTTATGAGTTTCTTTGCCGTGACAGTCCCCGCCTCGACGGTAGTCTTACAGAAGACTACGGGGCCGCTGTCTCGCAGAAGACGCCGGTATTCTCGCGCTTCCTCGAGCGTACAGACATCGTCTCCTATGGGCTGATATTAGTAACCCTGGCTTTGTTTGTAATACTGATCCTGCGTAACATACCGCCTTGAAGAAGCTCTCCATCACCGATCTCTTCCAGGGCATCCTCGAAAAGCGACTCGGTCTCCCAAACCTCCCCCGAAGCGTCGGTTCCACTCTCGTAATCGTTATCGTCTTCTTCGTCCGCCTCAGGCGCCTCGGTCGAGGGCTCGGGCCTCACTTCTGTCTCCCCCGCGTCATCGTCGGAAACAAGGTCGACCACTGCCTTGAACGATGCCTCGATGGTGGTCTGGCCAGCTGCAAGCTGACTTAAGTCCATCGCGACCTTCTTTGTAGTCTACCTCGGTCCCTCGAGGCGCATGTGGATGGCGTTTCCGTTCGGGGTTTAAATATAAGCTAAGATTAACGGCTTATCGCTTATCGGCCATCGGCCAAGGGCGGCCGGTGGGGTAGTGTGAATCTGATGTGAGGCTCCGCCAGCAGGGTTCTGGTTTGAACATCACAATTAGAATTGAAGAGACTTTGGTCGATTGAAATCCCTAAATCTTCATTGAGCAAGATGCACTGTCAAGTGCGACTACTCAATGGAAGGATCTCAACAGCCGGGGGGCTCAGATCCACCCCAAGGAACCGCCTCGCACCCTACAATTGAGCGGAGGAAATCGAGGACCCTCTCCGTTCTCAAGAGCATTAAACCCAAGGTCAACGATGAAGGCCAAAGCAGCGGAGCTGGGGGTAGCTCCAAAGGCATCTTACATCGCCGACCCACCCTCGGGCCACGAAAGAAAGAAAAACATATTAAGATAGCGGAAAGCAACCCGCAGCGGCCGAACCCTTTCACCAATGCCTCAAGTATATACATGGGCTCCTATGGCCCGAGTCCAAGCACCTCTCGCCCTCGCTCGATGCGGTCGATTCAATCCCCGAAATCCCCACGGTCCCCGAGACCCTCCGCGATGGCGACTCCGAGACATAGTTTGAGCGCTATGGGGACGAACACTGTGCACTTGGAAGACCTGGACCATCTACTACGAGACCTCAACGTGCATCTGGAGACATATGGGATCCAGGAAACGCGCGATGGCTTCTTTGATGCTCCGTTCTTCAAGCCACCAAAGACGGATAAGGAGGAGTTGATGCGAAATGCGAGGAATACACTTCCAGCGTCTTTCAGAAAGAAGCACCCGCTGTCAGTGTCTCACTTCCTGCCGAAGCAATGGCACGAACTGAAAAGTGTCGCGCGACGTCTTATGACCACAAGAGCTGGCATTAAGCTTACGAAGTCATTTCTTGGATTTTTCATCCCATATATCCTGTGCCTGATACCGGTTGTTGGTAACTGGGTAGGAAGATACCGCTATATCATGGTTTTATCTGCGCTATTTAATCATCCGGGCAGGACAATTGGGGCTCAGATTGATGGAGCATTTTTGACTATCATGGGAACATGTACTGGCCTTGGCTGGGGAGCCTTGGCCTTGTATGTTTCTGATTCTACGAGTGTAGCGGAAAGTGGTTACGGAGGCGTACTCGCCGCTTTCCTGATAATATTTATGGGCTTTGTGGCAGCTTTGAGATCCTATTTTATAAGGATATATCAGTTTGTCGTTCCGGCAGGAATTGCCGCTATTTTCTGTTGTTTGGCAGAGACCGGGCGAAATGTAACCTGGGAGAAACTTCTGGCATATGGGATACCGTGGGCCTTGGGACAGGCTATCAGTCTCGTTGTGTGCCTTGCTATAGCTCCAGACGGCGGCTCTCGCCAGATAGCTCTGGCCCTCTTCGACGCATTCCGAGTCATGCAAGAGGGGCTGACACTCCCACGGACGGAAAACCAGCGTATTCATCGCCAGCTGTCGTGGACCTTTGTCAACCTTTCCCAGGCTTATCGAGACCTTGCCCTCGATATCTCGTTTACAAGATTTGCTCCTTCGGATATTGCAGACGTCAGAAATGCTATGCAAGCAGTTGTTCGATCATTGTTGTCCCTGAAGACTGAGACATCACTCTTCGATAGTTCTAACGACAATAACGAACGAGGAAATAACCCGAGCGACGGCGACGTGGTTGTAGATATTGAGGAGCCACGGCCACGCCAAGCAAGTACAGGCACCATTGAGGAGCAAGCGGTGATCCTCGTAACAAAGACACTTGCTGGTCCTACCTCACAATTGCTCACGGATATGAGGGATGGAATTGACTGTTGCAATGCAGTTCTTTTGGGGATGTCAGGTTACAGGCGGTATATTGGCCCTCCTCCAGAAGTTTCGTCAGATGTTGTTGGAAGTCTAGTACACCTTCGAAAGGCCAAGATCAAGTTCGACAAGGTCCATGAGGAGCTCATCAATGACGAAGCCTTCCCAGCTACCTTTTCCAATTACCCCGACGTTGTGGAGCTATTCCTATTTGTGAATCCTGTTAGGCAGACGGCCGATAGCTTGGAGGCTTTGTTGGTCCTGGTGATGAAAATGCAACAGAGTCAAAAGAAATGGCGGGTTTACCTGCCTCATTATCCCTTTCACAAGAGTCTCCAGAGGACCAATGCGCAGGTGAGGCACGACCGTGGAGGTATGACTACCGGCCTATTCTTTCGCAGCCAGAGGGAACTTAATGCTCTGATGGTCGGCGCTCAGAAGAGCACGTTCCAGCCGCTCCCTCGTAACAAAACCGAAGAAAGCGCTGCTTCATCTATCCAAGAGTCTGATGATGGCGAAGAGGAAGTCATTATCAATAACGAAACGTCGTCGCCGAAGAAAACTTTTCGATACAAGTTATGGAAGGTGCTTCACAGGGCACAGGGTTTCGAGATGCGCTATGCTCTCAAGGTTGCAATTGTCGTCTCCATGCTCTCCGTTCCGGCATGGCTGGAACAGAGTAGAGAGTGGTACAACGACTACCAAAGCTGGTGGGCGGTCATAGTTGTCTGGATAATGGTTCATCCTCGAACGGGAGGAAACATCCAGGATTTGTTCACCCGCAGCTTCTGTGCAATACTCGGCGCGATATGGGGCGGCGTGGCACACGCAGCACGCAATGGAAATCCTGTTGTTGTGGCAGTTTTCGCAGCCATTTACATGATTCCAATGGTATATCGATACACGCAGAGTTCTCATACTCGATCCGGGCTAGTCGGCTGTCTCAGCTTCATCATTGTGTCTCTTGACCTACAAGCTCAAGGTAATCGCCTGTCGAACATCAATATCGCATGGACTTTAGGCGTCGCTTTTATCGTTGGCGTCATATCTGCGATTCTAGTCAGCTGGCTTCTATGGCCCTTTGTTGCACGCCACGAACTGCGCAAATCTCTCTCGTCAATGATATACTACTCTGCCCTCATCTACCGCGGTGTTGTCGCGCAGTACATTTACTATCAAGATGGCGACGAGCCGACGAAAGAAGACATAACCCGCTCCGAGATGTTGGAAGGCCGCCTCCGTGAAGCCTTCGTCCGCATGCGTCATCTCTTGGCACTGACCAGACACGAGATCCGACTACGAGAGCCTTTTAATCCGCTGCCCTATTCGGCGCTCATTGAGAGCTGTGAGGCGTTCTTCGAGAACCTCGTTGAAGTACGCCAGTTTAGTCTTTACTTCCATCCCAACTTTATGAGCCAGAATGAGGCGGTTTCGAACGAGCTGCTCCCGTATCGACGCGATGCCGTGGCTAGTATCCTCATGACTCTGTATATCCTCGCGGGGGCCTTGCGAGGCAAGAGGAGAGTTCCCCGCTATTTGCCCAGTGCCATGGTGGCAAGGAAGAGGTTATTGGATCGAATGGAGGAGCTGGAAATGGAGCACCTGGAGGAGGAGCGTAGTAAGGACGGCAACGATGAGCATGGTGAGGCGCCAGGAAAGAAGACTAATCAGGGCCAAGGGAAGCATAAGGCTGAGGAGAGTGGCATGCGGTTTGCACAGGTGTACCAGTTTGCCTACAGTAAAGGCCTGACGCAGTGTGTGGAGGACCTCGAGCAACTCCAGAAGTACACGAAGGCAATATGTGGAGAGGTGGGATTTGACCCGGATGATTTTGCAGAGGTGGAACATAAGTATGAGGAGGAGCGGAATAGGTGAATATTATGTGAATACAACATATATTCGAAGCTGTATTTAAACAGTAATTTTATGTAATACTAGGGATTTTACAAAGAGGTTTATCATGGTGAAAGATGTCAAAATGGAAAGTGTACTCTGCCAAGGTTCGGGCCAACTTCTATGGCCAAGGGCTCGTTATGTCGAATATCCACGCTCAGATTGTGTAAGCAAGAAAGAGAGGCGCCAACATGAGGACCAGGTGGTCGCTGTCGCTGTCGGGCTCGGTTTACTTGCTGTTTACAGCTTCTCTGTATCTTGGCAATAGTGGTTTGAAATCAAATACGATTTGAAATCATCTTGGCAGGTTATGATACATGCATATATATACCTATTGATAATAGAGCGTCTCTGAGCAGTCACATTCACCAGATCTCTCATTCGACACTCACATCAGCCTACAACCTTATTCTCATAACATACCCCTATCAAACACTATGGCTTACAGCGGCAAAAACGTTCTCATCATCGGCGGCACCCACGGCATTGGACTCTCCACAGCACAGCTCCTCATCCAAGACGGCGCCACCGTAATCCTCACCGGCCGCAACACCATCACCGCACAAGAGCTCCTCGGCTCCACCGCCCACACCCTCCAACTCGACCTCCAAAACCTCTCCGAAATCACCTCCATCCCCAGAAAATTCCAGGCGCACCTAGGTTCCCCAGATGCCAAGATCGACCTCCTCTTCCTCAACGCCGGGTACGCCGCCCTCGAGCCCCTGGCGACAGTCACAGAAACCTCATTCGACCGTACCTTCAATACCAACTTCAAAGGCACCTTTTTCGCCGCTCAGACACTAGCCCCGCTCGTTCGCGACGGGGGCTCTATCGTCTTCACGACGTCTATTGCGAACCGACTCGGCATCCCGGGCATGGGAGCATACGCGGCGAGCAAGGCGGCGATTCAGTCACTAGTGCAAACTTTTGCGGCGGAGCTGGCGGGGAGGGGGGTGCGTGTAAATGCGGTTAGTCCGGGGTATGTGAAGACGCCTACGATGGGGGTTGTCGGGGCATCGGGGACGGAGCTGGAAGAGTTTGAGAAGCATGGGGCGCAGACTACGCCGTTGGGGAGGGTGGGGGAGGCGGGGGAAGTGGCGAAGACGGTGAGGTTTTTGGGGTTTGAGGGGACGTTTGTTACGGGGACGGAGGTAGTGGTTGATGGGGGCTTGGGGTTTTTGAGATAGTTGAGATCTAGGCATTGGTTCTGAGTGAATATAATATATTAGCTCTGATTCGGCATCTAATTCCTCGGACTAATAGCAGCCAAGACAATGTGCGCATTCGAGAGGACCATGCCTACCTCGACCTGAACCTGCGCTGAGTCATCAGGGCCATGGCCTACACCTTTTACAGTAATAGTAGCCTATATCCTTGGCAGGAATCTTTTGGCGACAAAGGCTGCGAGCACGAGGGGACATGGTATGGGTCCCTCATCATATCTTCAGGGGATATCATGTTCTGCTTGAGTCGTTTCCTAGCCTTCTCGGACAACACTTTTCTCGGGAGCGGGATAGATCTTGTGTCGTATTTCGTTCTTATAGGGAGCCCCGGTGGAGTATCCTCGCTTGGTCTCGCCCAACTTGCCACATTTTCCAAAGCTATCTGTCGGAATCGGGCTCTTCGGGCCTCTGTGCGCGTATCCTTATGTTTCACAGTCATCGCGGCATTTCTGCCTTCTAACGCGGTCTCAACGGCGCGTATCACCTGTCTCCAGGTTGCATTCGTAGGAATCGTCACAGAGACGTCCGGATACTCGTCCCTCATAAATTCGGCGACTTGTTTCATTATCTCCCCAGGAGACAGAGTGACGTGGGTATCCATGTCTCGGGTTCAGCGCCTCTAACTATGGTATGAAACTGTTTGAATAACTTTACCATTCGAAGGGTGGCTTTAACGTACAAATAAAACCTTTAACGTACAAAGGGTAGAGGGTGATGGGAAGGTGCTTTATGGTCTCATATTTCGAAATGGACTGACTTAGCACGTGATTCTATCTGAGATGTGAAGTGCTCTATATGGGTAGTAGTGATATTAGTGCCACTCGCAAGACTGAAGCGGCTGCCTACAGCTGGTTACTGATACCATTAAGTTGATATAATTTTTTGGATATATTTTTGAGTAAATACCACAAACAATTACAGCCTTGATTGATAAAAGGCGTCCAATTTTCAAATCAATAAATAGGTGAAGGGAGATAGTATTGCATCATATCAACTATGCTGTACATTATTGCTAAGCTATGAATATATTCTTCGCATGCTTTGTAAAGCGCTAGCTCTTGGCGGTGCAAATGATAATATTTTTCGGCCGCCCCTGTAAGCTGGAGGAATGCGACGCCGACTTTGACTCATATGTAGGACTTTGTAAGTCGGAATCAAGCCACTTGTCTAATAATGAGCACCCAGATGATGGCTTCGTGTAGGTTCAGAGTGGGCTTTCTTACTAATCTTGAGGCATATTGTTTTCTAAGTGATAATTTTATCTGAAATGGGATATATAGGTAATTTCGCAGAGTAGTCAGATCCATGAGTTGAAGGGTATCATATATAGGCCACTACATATGAATAATAGTCACATACGACCATAATATCTCACGAACAATTTCACATACAAACTACTTAGAAGATATCCATTAATTGCCTTAATCCGTCTCTTTTAAGTGCCTGAAAACTGGATTTTCAGGCACGTGATATCGAATAGTTATCACGTGCCTGAAAATCCAGTTCCTCTGATATATACAACGCCCATGGGTCAACATACGCTGTAAAATTAGGGGTCGTCTCTTTATCTACGTTGTACACCCTAATAACCACATAAATATCCTTAGGAGACTCATAGCTACCCCATAAAATTGTCCATCATGGGATACGGTGGCATTTTGGCCCTAAAATGGCAGCTTTTCCCAGTGTTATCGTCGGGCTCCCCAATTAGTGTCTGTATGAGACAAGCTGTCTCGAAGCAGCAGCGTACTGGGCGTTGAGCTCAAGTCCTCACTCAGCTGGTTAAGGGTTTGAGCAGGCCCCCCGATTGAATACAAATAGTACGAAGGCTCCGTAGGCAGTATAGTAATTCAATTGATCTATTCTATATACTGTAGTTACTGTTTGAAGCCTTCTGCTTAGTAGTTGCGCCAAAGTCAGAAGTCCCGGCCACCGGGAGACACCATACGATTTGTGTGTGGTCCCCGTATTCCGGTACTTCCTCCGATAGAGATGGATCAGGTGACTAATAGCTAACAAATCACGGTCTTGCTTCCCGTTCATTAGTTTAGAGAATACGACTTTGCCACTCGATATCGAATTCCATCCTCTTTCCATGGCTGTCCTCCCTCACCTGGAAGCCCTCACCCTGAAAGCAGCTTGCTTGTTGCTGGCGCTCTTCTCGATCGAGCGCTAAGGAAGGGTTTCGGGTAAATTCTTATCTTTCGTTAACTATAGGAGGTAACATGATATATTAAGGGTCGTCATGTCGCAAGAGCCTGCTGCTCCGCCGCCGCCAGGTGTTATACCGGATTTTAGTAATCCATCGGGAGGCATTCACTTATGGTTAAAAGTGACCCTGTTTATTTGCCTCCCTGTTGTCACATGCTTCGTTATAATGAGGTTATATGTCAAGTTATTCATGAAGCATGTGTTTTATGCTGAGGACTGTAAGCGGCTGCCCGGACTACCTAACATTTATGTATAATAATTGGATTAGGGATGTGTATAATATCTTGGGTATAAGGACTTGGCTCCTACAATGGATTGTTAAAGTTATCATGCTGACTGCAATAACTTAGATCCTAGCAACGACGTGGTTTTCACTTCAGATAGTAGGTACGTTTCTAAGGATATATCTAGGTACAATAAAAATTGACCTTTTGTCTCTTCAGCCGCATCTCAAGGTGGAGGATACCATCAATGGGATATTACGGAGGATGACATAGTTCACTTTTTGAAAGTAGGTGAAATACTTGAGCATACAGACTATTTAGTTAACTTCTTGCCTAGACTACTTATATAATAAATGTCCTATACAGCCCACTTATTTCTACGGTCAAATTATCGATTCTATTTATGCTCGCACGATTATTCGCAGCATATCGGGTATGGGTTACAATTATACACATATTCAGTGCAGTGCTAATAGCATATACTATTGGAGCAACAGTTGTGAAGATCAACATCTGCAAGCCTATTGATGCATATTGGCACGGTACCAAAGCTACTAATGGGACATGTCTCAATGTGCTCAAGGTCTTCCTTGCTGACACAATTTTCAGTGTAATCACCGATTTGATTCTCTTGGCTCTGCCAATGACACTGATTCCATTGCTCCATTTGGCCCTTATAAAGAAACTAAGGGTCATTTTTGTTCTGGCAGCAGGCGGTCTAGTGTGTATTGTGACCATTATCCGGCTGGTATGGGTGATTTTATACCAAAACTCGACCGATACGACATGGACAACCGTGCGTACGTATCTTGTCGCCTGTGCGGAAATTGCACTTGGGATCATCTGTGCCTGCCTTCCAGATGTTAACGTCCTTGTTACAAAGTCATCAATTTCTCACAATCAGACTGATGAAAGAAATGATCGAGATCGAATGTGTCGCACAGGAAGATATGCGGGGCAGACATCATCCGGTTGTTAAGATGCGGAATCAAGATGACGAATGCCTCCCCTGTATGAATGAAGCGGCGTCCTCTGCCTCATTTATACTACCATTGTCCATCAGGGAGTATTGTCGATGGAGCAAAGCATATGCAGACTAGGAGCGGGCATTCTCTTGCCACACATTCAAACACCAGTAGGGGATATGGGATGGAGAATACATCTATTATCCATTCCTAACGGACCACAGGAGGCCGATTGCTTTTAGCAGAGCGTACGCCGCGTTTCCTGAGCGAGATGCTTGAAACAACTCGTTAAGTGATGGAAGAGAGTCTTCCGAAGGCTAGTCATGTGGAACCCGCTGTCGGATCAACAATCCCGCCGAGCGGCCGAATTTCAGTGCACACAACGATGGTTTTCGTGTTACCATCACCACTCCGATATTTGAACCCTAACCCCTAAGGATTCCATCATGGTTTTCTCCATCAACGATGAATCCACGTGGAGAGTCACGCCGGAAAACCCAGTCCGTGAAGTGAATGGCATGGACTGGGAGCGGTGCGCTGCTCTGCATAATCTCATTCTGAGGCTTGGGTGGGCTGCAGGAGGCAAACCAGAGTCGGAGATGCCTAGGGAAACCTGGTGGCAAACACATATCACGGATCCAGCTCTCGAGGCGGAATGGTCAGCTCGCCTGTCACCAACTCTAAAACAATTTCTTCAGGCAGCATTTGAAGAGGCCCCTGACCAGAGCTTCTTCTACTATGTCCGTGGCCTTTCTTGCCCAGAAAATCTGTTTGAAACTTGTCATGAGGATGAAGGGACAATGTGTCTGTACCCGCTGGCCGATCCGAATATGGGTAGTAACCCAGATGGCTTGAAGTAAATATCTCTAGATTTGTTCGAATGATGGCTGAGCCAATACCCATTTAGCTTCGACCAAGAGATGTCCCGGGCAATTTTTCACGTCGATATCTCAGACTATTCTATTACAAACAATGGTCGAACAGTTTGGGACCCTCTCGAAGTCGTTTTTACTGCTTGGCTAGGTATGATTGACTCTGGAAAAATCGTTGCGACGTCCTCGCCCGTTAGAGGACCAGGAGAAGCCGACCCATGGGAGCTTCTGCCATACAGCCAAATGGATCTCCAAGCTGCTGTCGGTTATTTTGATAATTTGATTCTCAAGATTGAGAGTTTGGTCGAAAACCCATCACTTCAACTGAAGGACAACCCAGAAGACCAAGCAAAGCTTGTCGCTCTTGCGGCTGCAAAATTCGATGCGCCACGCTCCCCAAATGAAATAGGCCTTATCTCCAAGGACGTCTTGGACAGGGCCGGATTAAATCAGGGCTTCGTCCGAGATTTCCTCACATCGGTTCGGCGACCAAAAGCAAATATAAAGTACATAGGACCAGGTCTGTGCCTCCCTACAGAATCCGACTTCTCGCCACTCCCACTTCAGAATGTTGACATTCCTCAACTATTCCCAATCCCCGTTCTCCCAATCCCTTTGTTTGTCACAGACACCAAGTCAACTTCGCCTATTTTTGAGCGCTATCCTTTGCAAGATCTCTCCAATCTACCGTACGGCCTGTGGACAACCTATGTCAACAGAGATGGCGACCACGTGTTTGAAGACGGCTGCAGACTCTTCCTGCCATTCAATATTGGTGCCAGCGGCTTTGCGCGGCGTACGGACGACATGCTTATCGGCGAAAATCTTAAGAGCGCGAAGGCAAGGCCTAGCGGCCGGAGGAATGAATTATACCAAACGGGGTATAATCATTTTATCCCCTTGCATGAGCCGCAGTTAGCAGATGTTTTGGGTCAATGGCAGGCCATTGTGCAGGCTGGATTATGGGAAGTAGATGAAGAGGGCGTGGTAGGTGGAATTGAGAAGTTTAAAGAGGCGGATACGGAGGACGGGTCGTACATGTATCAGCTTCATATGAAATGGTAGATTAGCTGTTTGCTCGGTTAGAGGCCTGGTTTGCAAAATACCGACAGTCATGACACAATTGATATACCGAGACAGAAATCAGTGTTTAGAGCAGGGCTAGATGGCTACTCTGTGATGCGTGAAAACCTAGAGACTAGATAGGGGGGCCGTATGTTACGGCGGGTTTCCGCAACCCCTGCACCAACACATCGCTTAATAGTGTAAACTCTGTTGCGGTGTTCAGGGTGCGGATTACAGGGGTATAGAGTCGCGCAGGAAGATTCTCCCAGGAGCGATAGGCTCCCAGGAGCGGGAAGCTCCCAGGAGAGTTCTCCCAGGAATGATAGGCTCCCAGGAGAAGTCTCCTAGGAGAAGGATTCTCACAGGAGAGAATTCACGTGATGGATAACGACGATATGTTGGATAAATGATATCCATGATATCCACGATATCTTTGGCACGACGCCACTATATAAGTAGATAGTTAGTTCTTAGATAGGTGCTTCGTGCTCAACTCAAAATAGTATTTGTCATATACTGTAACGTGTTACTTGAAGCCTTTGTGTCTGATCCCCTGCCTCCTCTGTTAAGTTAAACCTTTACGCATAAGAAACCTCTGTGCATCCTATCGTTTAGGAAGCAGCGTTACACTATGCAACTCTATACCCCTATAATCTATACCCTAAACACTATAGCATAGTTTACACTATTAAGAGATGTGTTAGTGTAGGGGTTGTAGAAACCTGCTGTAACACTTATATATGCAAGCTAATGTAGTGTTATCGTCTGTTAGTTTAAGGAGGTAATTTTAAATTTTAAGGCAACTATTATCTTTACGTTTAATGTAAGAAGACGTCGTTACTATACAATATGTTGCCTTTTAAGTAGACCGGATTATTTTATTCTGAATCCCTATAATCTCAAAATCTCGATGCTAAGTTTCACTTCTCAACATGTCCTCAGATATTCGAGATGATATCCTGATCTTTGACTCAACCTATGGTGTAATTATCTGTAGGCTGTGCCAGTGCGCCCTCCTTCTGAGTGAGATTACTGCCAACTTAAGATCCTCTCCCTCTCTCAGGAAGTGCTTAATGGTCGGAAAGTATGGAATAAATTCTCGTGACTGAATAAGTTTCTTCAACGATACTATGCACATGATAACATGAAGGTTAGATAGATGAATATAATTGTATCTTTGATATTATTTGGCACACTACTAAGGCATCCTATACCTTTTTCTAATGCCTAACTTAAACAGAAGACTTGCCAAGCTCTTCCCACTTTTCATCCGATGCACGGAGGGCATCGCCAGCTGCGGTGGCGTGTAGGTAGGCATCAGGACCGATCAACAACTTCGTGGGGGGGTCTTTGGTGTCAATGAGCTTTAGGATAATCTCCGCAACCTTGGCTGGCTTAGAAGGCCCATCTTTAGATTGTGACTTTAGGAACTCAGCGATGGCGCCGACGGTCTGCTGGTACGGTTCACTAATCGGAGGGACCTTCATTGATGAACCAGCCCAGTCTGTGGCCATTCCACCTGGCTCGAGGACAGTGACCTTTATACCAAAGGGGGCCACCTCTTGGCCAAGGACACTCGAAAATCCGCCAACAGCATGTTTTGCGCTCTGGTAAGCAGCTAGCCCCGGGAAACCAAGCCTTCCACCGACAGAAGAAACCTGGAAGATATTGCCTGAACCCTGTTGGCGGAGGATGGGGATGACTGCCTTAGAAACATAAACCGTCCCGTAAAAGTTGGCATCAATCTGGGCACGAAAATCGTCAATGTTGGCGTCCTCGACTGACGATGTATCAGCATATCCAGCATTGTTGACAACGATGTCAATGCGACCGAACTTTTCATGGCCAGCATTCACAGCCTTTAGCACGTCATTGTTGTTGGTTACGTCGAGGGCGACCGGAAACACCCTAGCGCCATACTTTTCGACAAGGTGTTGGAGTTGTTCTGGCTTGCGAGCTGTGGCGATGACTAAGCCGCCAGACTCTAGAGCAGCTTCGACAATGGCTAGACCAAGACCTCGAGAGGACCCAGTAACGAACCAGACTTTAGACATGGTGAAAAGATAGAGTTGAGCAATGTAATGAAATCCTTAAGATGATAGCGTTTGATGTTTGATGTTCTTTAGTGGTGTTGATGCAATTGAAGCAGTGGAATTGATCAATATGATGTTTTCAAAACGGAATGTGCAAGGGTTTATATAACTCACCGGTAGACGCCTCGGCTTTTATACGTGTGACAAACGAGAAACTATCAAATGATGTACTGTATCTAGAAAGAAAAAAAGTACCCAAGAACGAAGACCAAAGATTGGTTGGAGATATCGGCCTAGAAACCCAACACCACTCTCCGGACTTACCATTAGCACCGGGGCACAATTTAATGGAACGGCCGCTATCCACCAGTGCTTAAACATACCCATCCTCCAGTTATCGCTAAACTAACCCAAGAGGCCAGAATAGGGCTGTCCGCTACATTTATCCACATTCTGGAACTCTACGTCATGGTTGACAAGTTTAGCTTACGACGGCCGAAGACTTCCCTCAAACCCCGTATTCCGTAACCCCCCAACTAGCAGGATCCCACCGATCTCCCCAAACAATCATGCCGTTTCTGTCAGTTGACTCGCCGTGAATGCCCATAGGATCCTCATAGAGCTTTACATCGTCGTAAGAATCCCCAGAGTTTAGCTTGTTGAATGCGAAAAGTATTGGAAATGCCTGTGCCGAGTCCTAATTCCCTACCTAAACCAACTCTCACACTTTGATAATTCGCTCCCTCGCAACCCTTTGGGAATAACGTCTATTGGGTTCGAGACTGCTGCCTAACATCAACCACTGCCTATTGTGAAGCTAGGCCCTTGAGTTCTGCTGATAAATTGAGAACCTTATGAGCATCGCCTCGCTTAGCACAACACTACTGCATCATCCCTGCATGCTCCCGTGAGCATCGTCTCGCTTAACACAACACTACTGCATGCTCTCGTGAGCAACGCCCCACCCTTAACATCACCTTAAGGAAAGATATGGTGAGCACACATCTCCACATCATTTGCGTGTGCTAGTTCTCTTCCCTTCTGTCCATCCATCATAGCATGTCTACAGAAACGCAGCCTAAGAAGCAGAGCTCCGAGCGACGACGTACGCAGAATAAGCGGGCCCAGAAAAATTACCGTAAGCCAAAGCATACAGGAAATGGCATATCACTGCAAGACTAATCTTACGTCTGGTCAGGAGAGCGTCAAAAAAAGAATTTGCAGGTCCTCCAAGACATAGCTGGGTCTGCCTTCCTAATTGATCACGCAAACGAGGATGGCCGAAATATCCAGCCTAGAATGGGCATTTTCACCAATGCTTCGCCAGAGGTAGATGGTGCTCATGAGGCCTCCTTAACACAGTCTTGTTCGCGAGCCTTTTTAGAGGCCGGGAGCAGGGATGGCTCATTCAGCAGAACAGGGCAGTTAGGCGGCAGCTTACTCGGTGCATATAATCAGCCTCAGTCATTTCTTGTTAGAAGACCGCCTTCAATCCCCCCTGAAAGTTCTCAAGGGTATTGCACAATTAGTCAAGTTCTTCAACAAGAGGATCTAGTTCTCGATGAGAAGACGAGGCTTCAAATATCAGAGAAGAAGATAGACCTACGGAGCATTTTGAAAGCTGGGCTAAAAGCGCTTTCAGACGAGACTTTACTAGACGCAGATTGCTCTACCTCTCATGGCACAAGAGAAGGGTGCGCTACTAATAGTACACAAGTCCGTACAGACAAAATATTAGTGCTACGAAACGCCAACCACGGATACGAGACATCTCTACCTGATATCCGCAAAAACAACCTCCGAATCAAGCAAGTCCTATTTGTTGCAGCATGCGTAACAAATGCATCGTCTCTAGGAATCCCTCTCGAAGGTTTAAACTGCGACAGTGATGAGTCGCCTTTCTTCCGCGACTCTATCTCAGAATCAGCCGCTAAGACGGCGTGCCTGAGCGAATTCTTAGATTTGAAGACGCACCTACGACCTTGTGCCCTGCAACTGTTGTACAGACACCATCCATACATTGACGTGCTTCCTTTTCCAACCTTCCGAGAACGTCTCATCAAACTCGCTTATGCTGAGGAGCCGATGATTGATGAGGACGAGTTGTGCAGAGATCTTGAAAACGACGGTCTAGTTTGCTGGGGATCAAGTCTGGGTGGTGGGAGTGCGGCGATGGGATCGGGCGCGCCGTGGGATATACGGAGCTGGGAAGCGCAGAGTTGGTTTATGAAGAAGTGGTGGATCTTGATTGGTGGTGCAGAAGGGGAAATCTATAAACAGACGCAGTGGTGGTGTGAGATGAGGGGCGAGCGGTCCTGCTATCCCTGGTAGTAATGAAGATGAAGGGTAGCTTTATGGATTCTAATTGGATATTCACGACCATTTATTCCTTGACCCCTATTTACCCCGCTTTTGGCCGCTGTGTGGCTATTGCGCCCAACATCAACAAGGCATGAGATCTATTTGAACAGGATGTCCGCGCTTTCTTCCCCATCCGCAGTTGTGTCCGCAACTGTATCGCAAGATGCATGTCCGAGGTATTCCCGTATGCGCCGCGACTGTGCTCTATGTCGCCCTCGCGCAAGGAAAATTATCGGGGAAGGTCCTCGTAGACGACGCCTTATCAAGGGTGTTTGCGCAGGTGCCATTATGCGCCGTAAGCTCTCTGTTTTTGTGTCGGCCCGACTTCATATTAACGTCATTTCAGCACAAATGTAGCTTGGAAACGCTAGTACCAGCCAACTGCGAGCTATTCGACCTCGCAAGTTGCCTTTGTACGAATACCACCTTGCAATTAGAACTGTCGCTCTGTGTTGTGGGAAAGTGCAACCACGACGACCAACTCGGTATATATTCCAAACTTTTACTCAAGACTTTTTGCTTGATTAAGGCCCGAAACTAAGCCTCTACAGCCGCGACAAGCATACATCAAGATGAAATATGCAAGGGCGTCCCGCAGCCTTCACGGAGCGCAGAGGTTATAAAAAAAATTACTATTATCGCTGCAGTAACCTTTCCAATTATTGTCTTGAGATTCCTATCTAGGAGTGTCGTATCAAACAAGTTACAGCTAGATGACTGGGCAGTTGCCGTTGCAGGTGTAAGTGCCCCGCACAAAACCGATATTCTGATGCAACTGTTAACAAGCATGGACAGATCTTCATGATTCCGATGGTTATTATCCCAATTTACAGTACGAACCTCAATGATGCCGTAACATGCCTAAGTTGAAGCTAATTACTTTAGATGCTACACTCAGCTTTGGTAAGCATTTTTAGGATGTTCCGCTTAAGAACATCATCCTGCTCCGAAAGGTGCGGATTCTAATCCGCCTCTTTAATGTCACCAGCTTACTGTCGCAGCTCTATTAAATCTCCCAGATATTCTATGTTACCGTGCAGAGCTTAGCAAAAGTCTCCATCCTCCTACTATACCTCCGCATTTTCCCCGCCAAACGATTTCGCCTGATTACAAACATAGCTCTAGGGTGGATGGTTTGTCGCACTCTTGCATTTATCGGAGTCCTCATCTTACAGTGCATACCTGTCGAATTGTCCTAGGACATCACAGTACCTGGAAAATGCGCAAATTCGCAGGCATTCGTGTATGTCGCTGCTGTATTTAGCATATTCGAGGACTTTGTCATTATGCTTCTCCCTGTGTGGGAGTTGAAAGACAAAACACTGAGCGTGAAGAAAAGAATGCTTTTAATCTTTATGTTTGCTCTTGGTCTAGATTACCTCGGATACCCATAGTAGAACATGGATATTTATCACTGCCGGCATCTCCTTGACGGGTAACATCACCCCTTCCCATAGCGGAAATTGAATTATTTTGACTCCCCCAAAGCTATCGTGGCCTCCATATGATACATATACCTATATCCCAGCTAGCCTCCTCATCCCAACATTATTAATTATCCTGCCCTCTCCCTCTATCCCTTTCCCCTCCAATGCCGCACCATCGCTACTCGCCAGTTCCGTCAAAATACGAGCTAGATCTCTCGTAGGACTGATCATACCACCCCACGTGTATCTCAATATTGGTAACAACCCAGTCTGAACTAACATTTCCATGCCCTTTCTTTGCGGTATCCAATCACGAATCTCCGGATGGAACGTCGTATCAATTCCCGCGGGCCTCAGAGAGAATGGTCTCAGATTGTGAAATTGTGGATCCTTGGACAATGCTAGAAGAGCAGCTTCCGCACGTCCCTTGATGAGCCCAAAATGCGCGGTAAAGATTCCAGGTGACGTAGTTGCGCCTTCTCCTGATACGTAAACGAATTTGAAGGGTATTCCGGGCTCTGCAAGTCCGGCGAATGCGCGGGCGGCAGCAAGAGGGTAGTCGTAGGTAATCTTTTGGTATTCTCTATCATAACCCAAGAGATTAATGCTTCACTCGTACTAAAGAAGGGAATATACAAACTCTTTTGTAACCTTCGTGATGCTAATGCCTTGTGCCCAAACACACCCTTCCGCGCCCCGCAGCCGCTCTAATACATCGCTGGGATAAGTATTGAAATCCTTATGAATGATAACCTTCACTTTCCCATGACCTTCGGCTTGAGGAACTGGCCTACGGGAAAGTATCGAGACCGCTGTGACTGAGGGCGTGTTGATCATGTGGTGAAGAACGGCAGAGCCCACAAGGCCAGTTGCACCGGTAAGAATAAGATGCATAGTAGTATAGTGAAATCCGATTAAAACTGACAAAACTAGAGGAAGGGCAGAGGAAGGACAAGGACATTAATGAGTGGGAGTTGGGGGTTGTGAGTACGAAGATATCGGCCCAGAAAGCCAAGTATACTAGCTCAATAGATATCTAGAGTAGCCTTACGTTATAACGCCTGGCTTGCCTTTACCTGCCTAGAACATAGCACCGCTTTCGTGTTGCTAGAGCTTTATTGCTGCGCGCTAACGAACTGGCCAATGCATTAGCCTGCGGACTTACCATTAGTCTCCGGACTTACCATTAGTCTCTGGACTTACCATTAGTCTCCGGACTTACCATTAGTCTGCTTCTAGGCTGCGATTCTGTGGACATGCTGTAATGGATGGACAGAAGGGAAGAGAGCTGGCACATGCAAACGATATAGAGATGTGTGCTCACCATATCTTTACTTAAGGTGGCGTTAAGGGTGGGGCGTTGCTCACGAGAGCATGCAGGATGATGTAGTAGTGTGTTGGGTTAAGCGAGAGATGCTCACGAGAGCATAGGATGATACAGTTATGCGAGACGATACGTTGACCAAGAAGTGAGAAATTGACTATACCATTGTGGCTGACCGGCCCCAGATTAGAGGTCGGCTTTTAAGGGTTCTCCTCTTTCCTGTCTAGACCCTGTCAATTTCTAAATCTCGTAAATTAGAAATAAAAAATGCGACTACCTATACGCGTTCCTCCAAAGCTTCCCGTGGGATACTTCTGTAGTCTTGCTTCGCCACGAGCCCCGAATCCTAGCACGTCCATCTCATCGATTCCAGCAGGACAGGATCAAATAAAACTCCATAACCATGCATCTAACATAACTTTTCTAAAGACTTCAGAACAATCTCTAAATTTCCTTAAGTGATATATGGTGCCATATCGCCGTGCTCATCATTTACCTCTGACCACGTCAATCCGTTCCCAAACCAATCAAAAACGTTCTTCGACAAGTAATCGAGCTTGAAGTGCTCATAATGCACGTCCGCCATAGCCTCACGATAATGCAGCATGGATCCCGGCCATGTGACTTGGACCTTGCCGGTCTTTAGATGCTTATCTACAACCTAATCAGTATCGCCAAGCAGAGTAACTGATGTGAAAACTTACACCATGAATCACAATTATCGGTCTACACCATCTTTGACATCTTGGCTTGAACCCAGTCATTGAAGTCATCCTGCGGCTTCTGTTTGATTTCGAAAGTGCGGATACCCTCCTTATAGAACTTCTTCAAAAATTGCGCAATATACTCGGCCTACCTTCGGCACCTGGGAATGCACTTCCATTGCCAACTGGCGAGATTGGTCCCGAGAACATGAAGAAGTTTGGGTAGCCGTGGACTGCCAATCCTAAGTACGCCTCTGGAGATTTCGAGAAATCTTCCATCAGTTCATGACCGTTGCGACCATGAATTGGGAAGCGTGGTGTGAAGCTCGTGTCAAAACCAGTGGCACAGACAATTGCGTCGTATTTATTGACCGTTCCGTCTGGATGAACAATGCCGTCTTCGTTCATCTTCGTAACGCCGAATGGGAAGACTGTGGTGTTTGGCTCCTGCATTGCACGAACAAAGTTATCGCCGGTTGTAGGGCGTCTGCAGCCTACACCAAAAGATGGGGTCATGAAGTTGCGGAGAGTTTCGTCATGGAAAATCTCTTGGTAGTGAGCCAGAGTACCGGCTTGTGCTTCAGCTTGAGCCGCGGAGCCTTTATAGAATGTCTTCCAGCCACTGTTGAAATAACCTTCGATAGCTTTGCGATACCGAAGGAAGAAATCTGGATCGGCACCAAAATGGGCCCTTTCTTCTTCAGAGTCTATCACGAATATGTTAGAGGGGGTTGAGTGTAATGTGACGGTGATACTGAGAAACTTTGTTCATTCCTTCAGGTTTAGACCATGAGTGAAACGAAAGGTTGATTCCGACGATTAGCATTAGTTAACTAAATGCATGTAATGTAAGCTAGGTAATATTTTAAGTGGACGTAGAGCTGGTTAGTTCGATCCACGAATACTTCATTTCTGTTGTTTAACCTAACGTTCCCAAGCTGAGAGGTCCAACAGGGACACCTAAGAGAGCTATCAAAAATTCCACAAGCGTCGTTCCCAATAAAGCAAGACCTTCTGGATTGAGTAAAGTTGAGATAACTGTGTCGGTAGAGCAGCCCGATTCTGGAGACTGACCCGACATCCGCGCCTCTAGCCACACAAGCGCCTCTCCTGCGCCTGTGATAGATAGGGAGGTATGATCTGATACGAGATCACGTTTGTACTCTATAGTCGCACCTCCTTTGCAGTAATAATTTACCAAATTATCGGTATCCGCGATCGGGCTGATCTGGTCATTGATAGACTTGTAAATGTATAGCGGCGTTTTCGGTACATTCTGGCTGAGATTGAGGGCTTCGAAAACTTTCTGCGCAGGAGCCCCGTCAAGAACCGCGGCACCAGATTTAAAATATGAAGATATGTCCTGACCGGAAAATTGCGATGTGCTGACACCAAGACATTGGCGGAGGACGGACTTAAATGTTTCTGCGGTGGCAGGGATGAACTGATCCTCCAGATAAGTTGCGAAATATGGATACTCGTTGTACAGACCCATGAGGCCAGTAACCGCAAGCCCGACAAATGGGCCCTTGTTGATAGTTTCTAAGACGTTTCCGATGTTGCCGATCAAACCACCAATCGCAGCACCCACGAAACTTAGCTCAGGAGCGTAGCTACGCTGGAGCTCAACTGCCCAATTGGTCGCTAAAGCGCCTCCAGAGTAACCCCACAAAGCCACCTTGGGTTTGACAGAGATGCCAGAGAAGCTCGAGGACTTCAACACAGCACGTATCGAGTCTAAGGTTGCTTGACCTGCTTGGAGGCCAGCAACATATCTCGACTTAGTTGTACTATAGAGAGGAGAACTGGCCCGAGGCGCCTCGGTTTAGAATAAGTTTAAGCACGTGACAGGCGCCGCTAAGCCTCAGTGAGGGAAGGAATCCAGACTCCGAATATCCCGCAATCTCAACGACCCAACTCATATCAGACTCGAATTCAAAGTGCGATTTAAAACCTCAAAGCTACTTGTCCTCGAAAAACCTCACTACCACTACCGTCACCCCTACGGGCCTACCCACAATGGCATTACTATCCTCTCTCATAGTAACCCTTGTGGCTCTGCTCCACGTCTACATCCTCGTCCTCGAAATGTTCCTCTGGACCACTCCCCGCGGTCTCAAATCCTTCGGCCTCAAGCCAGAATTCGCTCACAAAACCAAAGCCCTAGCCGCCAACCAGGGTCTCTATAACGGTTTCCTGGCTGCAGGACTCCTATGGGGATTACTGCATCCCGTGCCAGAATTTGGGAAGCAGATCGAACTCTTCTTCTTAGCGCTAGTCGGTGTTGCGGGGGTTTTTGGGGGCCTCACTGCGAAGCCGAAGATCTTCTTTATTCAGAGTGTGCCAGCTGCGATTGGGATTTTAGCTGTCTATTTTGGGTAGATATGTCGGCGAGGACTTCGGCGCGGCGGCGTGCAACAGGGAAGAAGGAAGCCATAGTCGTGAGGTTTGGGTTCTATAAGGGCCTTTGGATTGATATTTGGTATGGCATGAGGTTGATAACGGTTGTTAGAGCGTAGTCTTGAGCTTGAAGACGAAGAATATGGATTTTGCGTCTGAAAATTGTTTGGTTTAGGCATATAGAATAAAATATACTTATCTAGCCTAACTCATGCTTTCCCCCAAACACGTCCGTGATTAGGTTTTTTTTTATATAGTGAAAATAAGGTGTCGAGAACAAACTGGATTCAGTGGATCCAATTGTAATCTCGGTTCGGCCCATTCCTGACATTTCACAATGGGACTAGGTCGGGGAAGCACTGGATTCGAACCCGCTCCTGCTTTACGGATTGACAGAGGTGGGCAAAGAATGTAAAAACGGAAAACACTCATTACTGTCAATATTTTTCATTTGTTCTACGGCCCTAAGCCCCCCACACGACTTATATACACGGTTTTAAACCCTTTATACAAGTTATATATAAATATGAAACTTCACTATGCTAGCCTCATGAGAAAATAAATGGAGCCAGAAACAGAAAGCAAATGCTGTTCTTTGAGGCCAAAACCCCTGGCTGCCATTCGCGCTGGAATTATTGAACCATCTAGCAAACGTCCAGAGTGGCGCTGCCCGTGATGTCAAGCACGATATTGGTGCCGCAAGGAGACTCGCGGACAGTGGTGCCGTCGACTTGAAGGTGGAGCTCAATGTCATCGGTAAGGGCGAACTCGTCGCGAGCCGAGAGGCGGACCTCTCCACCTCCAGCGACGGTGCCACCAAGGACGGTGACGCCGTAACAGTTCTCGATGAGAATAGCGTTGTTCTCGGTGTCGGAAATGTCGACGGTGCCAATCTCGGCGCCACCAGACTCCGAGACACAGAAGAGGCCGCGGCCGCCTCCCTTGGCGATGACCTTGTCGACGTAGACGTTGGTCTCATATCCGCCGTTGAGCTTCCCGTTCTGGTTCGCGAAGCGGAGGGCAGCGTAGCCAGTACCGGAACCGGCATTGTCGGCGTCGACGAGGCCAACCTTGGCGTTGGTCGTCATCTGGAGCAGCAGACCGCACTCGCCGACATCACGGGCGATGACCTCGTTGATGGTGAGGCCGTCGATGTTCCAGGTCTCGACGGCGTGGCTGCTAGCGCCAGTCACGCTGATGGAATCCATCGCAACGTTGGTATTTGCAGCCTCGTCACGGTCGAAACGGATTCCAATACCAGCGCTGAGGTTCATGACGATCTTGCCGAGAGACAAGTCGCTGGTGCCATAGAAGTGCATGGCGAAGTAGGGGGCGCCGGTAAGGGACAGATAGGGGATCGATGCCCCCTTGGTGTTCAGGGACTCAATGCCACCCTTCCCAGCCTTGTAGCCCAGGTCGATGGTGCCGCATCCCTCGAAGATCTTCCCGCTGTCGATCGAGATGGTGTTGGTGCCAATGGAGCCCGATGCAATCACGGCGACACGCTCGCCGCTGGCGATGGCGCCAAGCGCGGCGTCGATCGCGGCGAAGTAGTCTGAGCCACTGTATACACTGGCAGAGCCTTTGGTGGCCTCGTAGGCACCCTCAGAACCGGTGACCGTGGCCTCAGGTATGCCGGCACCGCAGTCTGCGGCGTTGGTGAAGGAGATCAGGGCGAGTGCCGCCGCGAGGAATGATAGTCTGGCCATGGTTGCAAATGAAGAGTCGAGTTTGGTTACCGTTATACTTCTCTTTGTGCTCTCTCAAAGGCCATGGAAAACCTAACCTCTTTATACACATGACTTTATGTTTTTCTCGCTCTTGTATAAACCGACAGTGCTTTGTTCCAAAGTAATTACGGGGTAACAGAGACCGTACGCGCTCTATGCTTGACTTGTCCCCGCATTCTCCTCAATCTATGCCCGACTGCCAATCCTGCCAAGCGTCCGATCTTGCCGCTGTGTAGACGCGGTGGTCGATCGTCCGCTCTCAGTGGCGCGATATTGTGAGAACTACTGCTCTTGTAATGAAAGTAGCTCGGGTGAAAGCATGCACAATACACATAAATTAAGGTAACTCTATATTCGTTAAACGCTGGGGAAGTTCACCGGGGTTATCTGCCACGATGCAGCGAGGCACCATGAAACGTCACTCTCTTTCAAGGAAATAGTCCAGGGACGGAAACATGGAGGCATCATAGTGCATACGAGAGTAATATATTAAGGGTCCATATATTAAACGGGGAAGCTGTGGAAAATCGATTATCCACGTATGGGTGAAAGGTATCCGAAAGATCGCCATCAGCCAGCATGGTAGAGTTATCGAAATAGGCAAGCGTGTTGTGGGGTAAATAGACTTAACGCTGGGCTGCGGCCGCTGCCACGAAACGCCACCACCGGCATACAGATTGTGGAGAGCCGGTATTTGGCTTCAGGTCCATTAGGGGGATTATAAGCTGCAGGGTAAAACCGGGCAATAGAGCAGAGTTGATAGAATACCTATTCAATTAATTATATTTAGCACTTCTGCAAGTGCTCAACGAAGGAGAGTTAAATGGTTTCTCGACGCCAGTCAAAGCGAAACGTTTCACTTTCGTGTTTCCCATGAATATCACTTCTCCATCCACACCGCCTTTAACTGCCGGCAGTATCCACAACGACCTCCCAACATGGTACCGCCTGGGCTCTATATATGAAACGAAGGTTTATGAAGCTCTCCAGCTGTGTCTGAGTCTGTATTGCTTCTCAAGACTCACTAGATATATAAAAAATATCTAAAATATGGCGAGAATGCACGTAGGAGATGCGTACATGCTATTTCTCTCCTCTTTGCACCAGAAAGCTCATATCACATGATCTCAGGACAAATCAATGAGACATGCAGCATCCTTGCTTGTAACCTTAGTCTCCTCACCTTCTCCCCTGTCCTAGACAAACCTATCCGCTCAATTCTGACGCAGACACACCCCCAGCTACATCCATATATTATAACTCGCATTTTGGCCACGCACTTGTGAGCCCTCAATCCCAGATCCGTTGCGAACATGTCCTCCCAACCCGCCTTCTCTCGGCCCCCACTGCCCGACCTCCCCGAGGGCAAGACGTCAGTCCTCCTCCGAACCCCCCTCCCTACCCCCGTCCTCCCCGACTCCTCCACCCTCTCCTTCACCGTCCACGGGCGCATCCACATTGCCGCTCCACCCACCACTGTCCTGCGCGCCCTTCTCGACACCGCCTCCTGGCCGCGCTGGAACACTTTTATCCCCGCGGCCGAGATCCACTCTCGCGGGACGCCCGTTCCCTCCCTCGCCGGCTCAGCGGACCTCCTTGGGATCGGCGCTAAATTCACCATGTGCGTGAACATGGGCGGCAAGTCGGAGGCGGAGCGCGGACCAGTGGAGAAGCTGAGGAAGTCGAATGAGTTCTTGTCGCTTGTGGAGGAGCTTGTGCCGGAGCGGGAGGAGGGAAGGAAAGGGTGGCGGATGGCTTGGAATGCTGATGGGCATTTCATGCTGAGAGGGGATCGGGTGCAGGAGATTGTGGAGACGGAGGGGGGGTGCGAGTATGTCACATGGGAGAGCTTTGGGGGGTTAATGGCCCCGGTGGTTAGGCTTGCGGTGGGAGCGGGTTTGGTTGACAGGTTTGCGGACCAGGGGAGGGATTTGAAGGCGTGGTGTGAAGGAGAGGGGAAAGGGGAGTAATGGGCGATTGGGAGTTAAGTTGACGGTGAATTGTGTGCCTGGAGTCTCTATGGAATCGAGAGAATACGAAACTGTCGGTATGATGTATGCCGTCTAAAACGGGTAAAATGCTCACAAGCTCTGTCATTCATTTCTATCAGACCCGTGACGAGGAAATCGCCCACTTTACATTTTATGGACCAACTCCATATTTGGATTCAAATTATCAACATTATTGTTCCATAACTCGCTAGACTGTCCTGACAATTTTAGTTCCACTCTGCCCCTATCCCACTTTTGTTCTGGGTAGGCTGGCTCGGGCCGTTTGTGTGCCTCAAAACTCCTCGAACAGATAGCTCATATCATAAGCCTCCTCACTTGAGTCTCCATCTACATCCATCTCGTCCACAATTTCTTCATCTTCTCCCTCCTCCGACTCTTCAACCTCCTGCTTCCAAACTATCTCGGTACCCCTCTCCCCCACTTCCTCCTCATCTCCGCTCTCCTCATCTTCGTCATCGTCGTCGTCCTCCGCCTCCTCCTGGTCCCCACTCTCATCCTCACTCTCCTCCTCCTCCTGCTCCTCCATCACCGCCACCTCCGCCCCCCTGTCCTCCCTCGCCCTCTCCGCCCACATAACCTTATTCATCGGATACCTCTCCCACAACCTCAGCGCTCTCTCCCTCGTCTCCCCACTCTCCCGCTTCCGCTTCGAGATCCTGCAGTCCTTCCCCACGAGGTTGTAGATCTGGCTGTCCGCCGCGTTGTACGCCTTGAACCAGGCATCAGGAACCCAGCCGCGAGGGACAGGTAGGGCGTCCATTTGGAGGGGGTATTTCTTGATGGGCGCGCCGGGCATGCCGGGGTAGGCGTACACTGGGGGGGATTAGCTAGGCGAGAGGGG
>JPKC01001627.1:0-36947 GCA_000750925.1 Pseudogymnoascus sp. VKM F-4518 (FW-2643) | reverse complement strand
GGGGGAGAGGGGTGGCCATTTTTAGGTGGTGGGTTTTTTGTATATGATTTGAGTGAGGGGGGGAGAATATAAATGTCTGTTTTTCGATATGTGTGTGCTTTTGAGGGGGTGAGGGGGAGGGAGAAAAGGGGGGGGTTATGATTTATGATCTTGAAATGTTGATATCGTCCGAGTAGTAGGAAGGAATGATAGTGTGTTTGGTGTGATACCATGGCTGCGCTCTGTCTGTGTAGCAGTGAGTTGGTGACCTTGTCGTCCTGCCATGGGAGACGCTGCGATGGTGGGCATGGAGTGTGGAGTGTATAGACGGTATCAGTATATATACCACTGTCGCGGCCAGATCAACAGGACAACTCCAAGACTCCTTACATCATCCTTAGTGATTCGGCGTTGGAGCTAGCTTGTCTTCAACAGGTTGCCACGGTGGAAATATCGTCTGTCTACGGACTTACCAAACTCTCCGCACGCATCGTGTTTTCTCACCACCATTACCACTCTCACCACCCCCTTCTCACCCCTCCCCACCACCACCACCCTTCCCCCATCACCCCTACGCCTCCTCACCACCGCTCCAATCCTCCTGCCACCATCCACACCACCCACACCCCCATACCCACCAATACCCAGCGCCCCTTCCGTACGAAACAACACCTCAGTTGAATCTCCCTCCTCTGCACAGCTGCACACCCGCTTCACAGGCCACCCTGCGAAGGTGTTTGTGAAGTGGTATCATCGTTACTGCCCTGCACCGTTCGGGTGTCGGGTGGATATATATCCGTGCGCGCTGCTGCTCTGGCGCTGAGGGGGTGGGGGAGACTTGGTCTGATGGGTGTTGGTCTGGTGGGCTGGTGGGCTGGTGGGCTGGTGGGCGTTGGTCTGGTCTGGACTGGTGGTAGGGGTGGTGGGGTGTAGATGGTGATGTAGTCTGGTGTGGATTACGGCTCTGTGCTGGAGGGATGGTGTGTGTGTGTCTGTCTGTGTGTGTGTAGAGGGGGTTGGGGTTGTTGGAAGGGGGGTTATGTGTGGTTATGGTGATGGAGTCAGCTGGGCAGACTCCATGGTTGCTTTTATCAACTGTGGCATGGGGGACAGTGTCAGGGCAGGTAAGAGGCTATTACCTAGAAGGGTGAGATGGAGGTGATTGTAAAGTCGATGATAGGGTTGGTGCAGGTGCTGGTGTGAGTGTGAGTGTGAGTGCTAACTGGGGTTTGCTTTTTTTTATCGCCAGCAGGTCTATGGAGGGGGTTGGTAAGTTATCCGGTTTTGATGGGGGAGGTCATGCTTGAATGTCGATGTGGAAGTGATCCCTCCGTTGGGGTAATCATGGATAAAGGACGGCATTGGTGCCGTCTGTCATCACTCCGTCCCCGTGCTGGTGTGGTGGGTTGACTTACTTCGAGTATAAAAGGAGCACACGAGCACTAGAAGCCAACTTCATACGCCTGTCAGATATGCGTTGCTGGGCGCGTGCCATGTATCCGTAGCATCACCGTCAAGTTGTCACGCGTGCTGCCATCACCGGTAGTCCCCTAATCCTGTGCCATCCCGCAACATCGCCGTGCAGTCGCCAACTACCATGCAGACACCAGTAGAATTCCTCACGGTAAACCCCAGATGCAGGTGTGTTGTGTATGACTTGAGGAAAGACAGGATATGGAGGAGACCTTGCAACTCTTGTCATTGTCGGACGTTACTCACCACTGTTTTCCTTCTCGTCATTGCAACTCTGCTGTCACCGCAGGCAATCATTACCGTTTGAGTTTTTTGCCGCCACCGCTGCCCCTTTTTGATTTCAATGCGGGGACCGGGGGACTACCAGCCAACGGCATGAGCTCCAGGTTTTTCTCCTCTGCAGGCCCAAGCGCTTCAGTGTTGTTTTCCACGACTTCTGGTCCGTATATCCAGAGTTAGTCAAGTGCTGCAGCGCCGTTTACTTTGTTCGCGATGATCGTTTGTTAAATAAGGAAATCGTCTTCTTTTGCGGTCGAAGGTCGAACCTGATATCGAGGATTGGTTTGGGTCCGAGAACGAAAGGGAAACTGCGAATCACAAACTAAAACCTCCACACATGGCTTTTGTCGCAGCTTCTGTGTCTTCATATTTCTGTCCGGGTTTTTTCTGCGCCTGTATATATATCTCTTTTGTTCGTTCTCAATCTATTGTCACAATAGTTATCATGTTCTCATAAATTTTATTTTTTGGCTTTTTCTTGATCTTTTTCAAATTTTGATTGCCCTCACAAGAAATTGCCAGCTTTCTGTTCGTCATTTACGTCGTCCTTCAAGGCCATCAGAGTACAAAGGTGGGGGTTGCTTTCAGATAGATTGGAATTTTGTGCAAGAGAAATACGACGAAGCAAAGAGATACAAATCGGCCTGGAGTAGGAAGGGGGTAGTGTAGAGAAGGATTTGCTGCCCTTCACCACCATACCATCATTTTCTTTGATGCTGTCGAACCTCTGTTGCTACCGAACCTCGTCTATCATCACCATGGCTTCTCACCACCGCTAAAAGTTATCGCCGGCGCTCATACCCCTTTCTCATCGTTATCTCTCGAACAACACCTCACATAACAACTAATATCGGGTACTAACACAGGAAAACGAGAGATAGAAAGCGCTGATCCACCATGTACTATGTTTCTTCTTCATCTTTGATTTCTTGCCAACACTGTTACGGCGGTGATGCTCTTTTATACTTTTGTCTGTGTTTTTACCTCCAGATAATGGGCGGATTCATAGTCTCCAAAGAAGGGGTGGGATTACAGGATTTGGGATTCCTGCCGTGGCAGACCTGTGCAAATTACATCCAAAGAAACCAAAGATAGTGACCCCACAAAGTTGCCGAGTTTCAGCAATGCACCGCACGGGAGGGTCATCCTACAGCTATTATATGTCCTTCTAGGAAAGGATTCTGGGCACCTGGACTATCAGAGTCAGCGTTGGTATTTTATGGGTCCTTTATAGATTCCGTGGCATTGCAGAATTTTATGATAGATAAATAATTTATTTTAAATAGAAAGCGATATAAGTGCAAAACATAGATTCAATAAATCCAGCACACCACCTCAACCAGTTATCCCTTTTTTTTGCCACCACCACTCCTACAATTTAAAACGTAATCGGGTTAGGCATCGTCTTCGACTTGGTCTTGCTCTTCTGCAGAATAAGATGATCAAACGAAGGTGACCACTCAACACGCGGCGTGAACGGCTGGAAATCCCACAAGTATCCAAGCGTCCTCAGAATCGACGTAGCACTGTACGTCACTTGGTCGCCCTCGCTGTTAACACCAAGCTTCTCAACGTACCCCTCCGCAACCCAAGGGGAGATGATCCATGTTGGCAGACGGCCTCCAAGACGGTCAAACTCGAAAGTGTACTGGTCCTTATCAGGCGTGGCGACGGTGTAAGTGATGTTATCAGGGCGCGGTGCAAGCGGCGGCGCCACATGGTCATGGAACCCTCCGGTCTCGTCAAAGGTGACGATGAAGAGGGTGTTCTCCCACTGCGGGCCGTTGCGGATGGCGTCGTACATCTGCTTGAGAAGGACCTCGCCGTCAGAGACGAGACCGGTGGGGTGCATGGAGTTTGTGCCGACGCCGCAGCACGAGGGGTTGACGTAGGTGAATTGCGGGAGGCGGCCGAGGTAGGCGTCCTGGTAGAACTCCTCGAGGGACTTCATGTTCTTCTTGGAGTCGCCGCTGGCGACGGTCGAGGCGAAGTACATGGCGTCACCGGAGCCGGCTGTAGGTGCGTAGTTCTTCCAGGTGATGTTTTGCGAGGACAGCTGCGCGAAAATGGAGTGCTGGGTTAGCCCACTCGTACCAAAAGCAGCATCATTGGTTCCGTGTCCGGCGGATGTTCCGGAGACGATGTAGGCCCTGTTGGGGTTGGTTGGCTGGGATGACGATTAGCATATTGGGGGCATCTTCTGGGGTGATTACTTACGCCGGGGTGGCCAGAATGCCAGTTGTTGAATGTAACAAACTCTTTGGTGAAGCCAGTGATGACGGGAACTTGCTCCTCGGTGTAGTAGTTCATGACCTGGTTAGCAAGGACATCCTGGTCTTGCTTGGCAGAGTACAGGCGGAGCTGCTCATGGACGAAGCCGTTCATCGAAGGGGTAAGCTTCTTCGACTGGATGAGAGTGTTGTTTGGCAGGAAGGTGCCATAGAACTCAATGTTGTTTCCTGGGACGCCGTGATCGGGGTCGTTCAGGATGGAATCATAGTCCTTGGGCCCACTGCACGCCTTGCCCTTGGATGCGTCCGTAATGTTGTAAGGGTTGCAGTATGGGCCACTGTTGACGGGGTTCTCAAGACCCTTGGTCTTCTGTCCACCAAGGAGGTTGTCGAGTGAACGGTTCTCCATGGTGATGAGGACGACATTCTTGATCTTGTCCTTGAGGTTGCGGATGGATGCATCCGAACCCGCCTGGTTGCCTTTGGGGGCAGCTTCAATGGTAGCTGCAAAGGCAATGAGCCCCAAAATAGCAGCGCTGACCTTCATCTTGCAGGAGTATCTAGGTAAGATTTTGGGAAATAGAGTAGATGCCTTGAGAGAATTATTTCCTAAGTCGTCGTTGAGGAGGATACTTTCCACTTTATATAGTGATATTCAGCAGCTATTGCTCCATGTGCCCATATCCTGTTGCCCATATTCTTCCGGAAACTCGGCATGCATCTATGCTTGATCTTACTTCCAGAAGCCCCCGGTTTGATGATTCCCATCATCTTCTAGTGATCGCCGCCTTGTAAGGTAACATCCCTTCCCCAAGCGTCAGAACGTGGCCCTGTTGCCCATGTTCTTCCGGAAACACGGCATGCATCTATGCTTGATCTTACTTCCAGAAGCTCCGTGTTTGATGATTCCCATCATATTCTGGTGATCGCCACCTTGTAAGGTAACATCTCTTCCCCAAGCGTCAGAACGTGGCTCTGTATCCTCACGCTGATTGTCTCCAATCCAGGAACAGCTCTCCATCCCGCGCTGCGGTTGAATATTCCAACATGATGGATAACCCCTCATGTCGGAATATTCAACCGCAGCGGGGTTATCCTCCCCATGAATACTGCACATACATACGATCGGCACGGGCGACGAGGAAATGTGATAATTCGTCAATCTCGAGGTTGGGGATAGTATTCACCCCCACGTGGAATTGCAACATGGCTAGATCTAGTATATATGATAGTAGATCATTATATACACATTAGCTTAGCAGATTGTTGGCGTTGCTTTAATTCTGTGTGTTCTGCCAATGACGACTTTGACGTTGCCAATCATCGCCAGATAGCGAATCCCTTGGCCCACGTTCCTCCCTCCCCGGTTGATTGTTCCTGCGCTATAGAATAAGCAAGCTGAGCAATATCAGCCCGTCCCTGGCAACATCAGCCCGCTCTACATAAACCCCACTGCGGTTACAACGTCACAGCACGAGGTAGGATATGCTTCAAAGTGAAAAATAATTAAATAACGTAAATTTACGGAGATCAAGCTCTCTAAATCGTTGTTTTGCAGTATGTAGCCGAAAGTAACTGTGTCGCCGAAAGGGAATACAGAGTATGCGATACCAAAGTAGACTGGAGAAAATGGCCATAAAATACGTAGTGGGTGTATATACATACCCTGTGCATTTACTTTCGGTCGTGTAGTATATACTGTCTCCTAGTATATCGCAGTCTGAGTGGAGGAGAGTGTCGACATACAGCTTTCAACTTTGCTGCCTCTTTGAATACCTTACTGGGGAGTCAGCCTTTCAAATAAGGGTTGCACGACGGTATGCTCGTAGTTTATAGAAATTAACGGTATTAGACCCATTCAAAATTCTACTCTCCTGTAGTATAACAGTAGGTAGCATATTAACGGGTGTGTCTATTTAACAATTATAACCTATACTACGGTTATAAGATTATGGACCAACTTGTTGTTTACAGCTGCAGGCAAGTGATCCCCTCGACTTGGTCCATAGCAGAGCGATTATTTTTCTAGCTGGGTTTTGATATATGTACTCGTACTTCAAAACTCTATGTACAGAGCAGGATCAGTCTTCCGGGTCTCCTATCAGACTCTGATTCAACATCGAGTGCAGCCTCTGCTGAAATACCTTTCCCAAACCTGGGACCAAATCCGACAGCGAGTCAAAGACATCTTTCATAATCAAGCCACCCATGAAGGGTCTCATCTCTTTATCTAGTTTCAAGTCGTTACCCCTGAGCCCATCTTTGTCTTGGATGTCGGGAAGTTCAATTTCCAACAACTTTCCCGCTTCGTCTCTTTCCGGCGAGAAGTATTTTCTGAACCTCTTTCCTTTCGCGGTTTGGTCCTCGGTCAGTTCATGCATTTTTTTATCCAATGTCTGATATGCTGGGAATTTATACCAGCGCCTGGCGCCAATGAAAACTCCTCCAAAGAACCGCTCGTAATACCAGTCTAGATCCTCCTCCAGCCAACCTGTCGCGGTCGCCGAAGACCAATGAAAACTGCTATCCTCATTGCTCTCTCCAAAGTAAAAGGTATAGACACACACCGGAAGTTGGCATCCGATTCCACTATTGCCCGGCTCAAACATGCTTTTCATGTATGCCCCGTGGTCAAATTCTTCTTTAATTTCTTCCATGGTCTCCCTGAATTCGGTCCAACTATCCCAGGGGAAGGTTTCATCGCCAAAAATTCGTTTCATGGTAACAATTGAGTCTCTGGAGCTTGATGAGACCTCAGACTCTTCCTGGATGGACATCTTCTTGGCTCCGTCAAGTTCAGCCAGTCGATGAAGCTCTTCCATCTGTTCCGGAGGCACTGCCAATCCAGAGGGCAATTTGAAATCAGTAATTCTTCTGACCATTTGCGTTATTCTGGTGGGCTTTAGAGTCTCAGTATCACACTGTCGTTCCGAAAGGCACAAGGTACAGCTGCAATGGGGATCTTCTTCCTTGGTGCATGTCCGATGTGACTCAAAGGCATCTTCAATCAAGCCACCTTGTTCGTCTATAACCTTAGGAAACAACCTTACTGAACCCACGGAGAATACAGCCTCGTAGGTGCCTTCGATGTTTAATTCGACTGGCGGGGTGGTAATACGAACTATAAGAGGCTGGCATGTCTCTTTAAATGCCGTTGTTTTACCAATACCTACCATTGTGTGCCCCAGAACTGCCGTTTTGACCCCTTCATATTCCATGACGGACACAAAACATTGCGAGTTTAAAGACTTCCCACACGTAGGGCAGCGGCATCCGGCTGGTATAAAGGTAAGATATTGGCGTTCCGTTAAAGCTAGGGATGGGAGCGAATAAGCAGTATCCTCTACAGCACCATCTCTTGTCAATCGGTAAGTATGCAGAATATCATCTTCTAGGTCCATGGTGACATTACTCTCGCTTCCCAAGGTTGCTCCTATCGATCTGCCGTCCTGCAGGTCGCAGACTACTACGCTCCAGAGGTGCATGCTTCTGTTCAGGCTCATAAAGGCATTCTTGAAGGACTCTCGGGCTTGGATCAGAACGTATCGACCATCACAAGAGAATTTTATTGCCTGGATTGGATCAGTCTCGATGGTCAAAGACTCTACATGGCATTAGCTTCTAGCTTCAGTAGTCAACTTCACTGTGGAATGAGACTTGCCCGAGATAGTGACCGGTGATTTGTGGGACTTGATATTTGATAGCCTCAGTTGATGTCCAGGTAGTAACCAGACGAGGAGTGGTAACTCGTGGTGCAGGGCCCATGCAGCTTCTGGGAAAGGATTTCGGCTTCCAGCTATATCTCCGCCGGTGTTCCCATGTGTCATCCAAGTAACCTTGTCGTTTTCTTCATCGTAAACAAATAACAGAGTTTCAAACTGCCTTGCTTCTCGGTCGCTGTCCTTTGTGAGATTTTTGACAATCGGTCTGGAGATTTGGAAGACATGCTGGTAGTCTTCAGCGAGCGTATCTCCTTTCATTGTAAATGAGCTGAAAGAGGCCTCCGAAGGCAAACCAGAACCCTTGACATGAATCAAAGCGTCTTCGAAGATGATATATCTCGTAACAGACATTGTATTAACAAAGCCAACAGTGGACATGTCCGAAGAAGGAGCCCTGAGAGGATGGGCACAGCGACGGAAGGCGCCCAAAGCTCTCTGGAAAATAGATACCGTAGGGTCACTAAGTGCAATTCTGACCTCCTCGTACCCATGCTCTATATTCACCTCGATAGGTCCTAACGAAATGGATCCTTCATCTGACGAACAAATGTGTTGTGTGGCACTAGGCGCATTGGTGAGATCGCACGATACTGCGAACTTAATTGATGATGATGTGACTTGCGTCTCTCCGGTCAGAAAGCATGCTATTGATAGTTCGTAGAAGTTATCTTCGCCAGCTGTCGAGTCCTTGGGATTTGATGACAACTGTATATGAAACATGGCAGATCCGGACGGAGAGAAAAGTACGGCAAATATTGATTCCACGGCATACCTAGTTACGCCGCTAGCAGATTTGAACTGACTAGAGCTGTCCCTATTATCCAGAGGTGAATGTGTAGAGTCTCGAAGTTGATTATGATCCATGTGTTGGACTAAGATATTGGAAATTACTATGGCTGTCTGGTGTCTTGGACCCCAAGAAACAAATCGCAGTGAAGATCCCGAGGCATCGTTGGACCTAAAAAAATCATGAGTACGCCTCAAATGCCTGTATGGGGATCATTTACCTGAATAAAGTTGCAGGGATTTGTAACTTTATAGTTGGATTCTTCCCGAAACCTTTTGGGCATTTCTGGGTTTCAAATAGTAGGAGATGGTCCTCCCCCGGATTCATTGCCTTGACCTTACGTACATTTGTTGCAAGCTTCCATTTGGACGGCACATACAAGAAAACTCTGTTTACTTCGTATTGTTGCTCAGCCTCGGGACCAAATGCTGGCTCAAAGTCGTACGAGCATAGATTCCATTGTGCTATTTTGTCGACGAATTGTCGGTCAAGAGCGAGAAGTGGTGTCCATTCACCATCACGGGTGTCCCATACTCCAATTGTCACCTGCGAATACATTGAGACCTTTCCCAACTTATTTTTCTTGATATCCTTGACAGCATCCCTGCGTGTTAACAGCAGAAACCGACCATGGTTACTGATAGCAAGGAGATGAATGATTCCTTTGAACCTGACTTCTCGTTGTGGAACTCCGTGCGCACCAGCACCAATGATGGTATTGACTTGGTGGAGTTGAAGAATGCAATCACCCTCAATGTCCCGGAGAATTGTTGCAAACGTGCTAAAATCTTTCGTTAATTTGCCTCCTTCATAGAATAGACCCAGAGAAAATTGCCACGGATTTCTTCTCTTTCCTGTCTCCAGATCAAATATCCCGAAGGGAGTTGCCAGGGTTGATGAATCATTCGAAAACTGAAGAACATCAACATCGTCGAGGTCCCATCGCGCTGCCTGGGCACCAGTGACCAGGATTGGCGAGGTCGCCCAGCTTGGTAAAGCAAAAAGATTTGTTCTAGCCGGCCCAGTATGCTGCAACCGTAGCAAACAGATCACGAATTCTGTAGAGTCGACACCTACAGCTAGGTGGGCGAGTACTCCAGAGATATCAAATGGAATTAAAGCGTCATCCATTGTCCATTTGAATGCGGTGTCTTCGAAGTTCAAGGCGAGGCGTCGGCCCGCCCGGATCTTTGCTCCCACCGTGTCCGTTGATGCGCCCATGGCTTCGAACACAATTGCTAGGTATTTACCTTGAGGGCACAACACGCCTCTCCTGGTCACCAAAGGACCAGATATATTGTGCGGTACAGTGAGAGAAATCTCTGCTGCGAGCAAACATGTCTTTGTGTGATAACAGGAAATAAAAGGCTCCTCGTAGGTGAAAGCAAGATCTCTCTCCAGATCCAGGGCGAAGCAATGGCTTGGCCAGGTCGCAGCTTCCGAGCGTCTGGTGCTGAAGAATGCTTGCTCAAGCTGGATGATACTATCATCATAGAAATTATCGAGCATCTCCCGAAAGCAGCTATGTTCCGATAGGAATTGCTGGTGGAGATAATGTATCCAGTCAGGTTGTGTTTGTATAACTTTTCCCCAGTCAAGCATCAGGTCCAGAAAGTCTTTCATCCACGATTGTAGTGTGGACTCCAAACTTCCATCAGACCATGCTCTTCCTGTAGCCCAGCTCTGCAGACTATCAATGACATCAGTTGTCAGTGAAGCAATATCCCCTCCATCTCGGGAAGCATGAGACATCACAATAGCGGCCATGAGCCATCGAAGAAAGAATTTTGATCTGAGAAACCTCACAACTTGGTTTTCGAGCTGCAAATTTTCTGTCTTGTCGCACTTCTTCAGATGCTTGTACCAGTTGAATGTCGCAAATGAGTACAGCCCTTTGCCCGTGCGAAGACTGTATTCTTTGATAATCTGCTCCGGGCTGCTCATATCTACTGATGACAGATATGGAAGATCTGGGTACTCCAAGAAAGTCAAGAGCTTGCTGGCAATCATTCCATCTGCCCCAGAGATGTCAAAGTCGCTGCTGGTTCTGGAGCGGTCCAGCATGAAGTCTTTCACGGTAGGATGAATGAACCTCAATCGTTCAGACTCACCATAGGACTCAACGAGATGGCCACAGGTGTGGCCAATAAATGAGTCGCAACTGTCCAGTATCATGCTGTTACCCTCGTATCCCGCAGTTCCGATCGCAAGTGCACTCTTCATCTCCAGCCAAGTCAGAGCAGCATTCGAACATAAAATCCAGCAAAACGTTTCAAGACCTCGTCTCGATCTTTTTGGGACTTTTAGGTTCTGCTTGTAGGTGATGAAAATGTTCTCAGGTAAATTGGTTACAGTGCGGTCAATATCTGCCAATGAGGATATTGTTTCGTCTTTGAGATCTTCGAGTACAAGGTTGGCGTACAAGAACATCCCCTTAGCTTTCTCGCAGACCGTTTCAATGATCCTATCTCGAACCAGTTGGGACGAAGCTATGAAGGATGATCGACTTTCGACTTGGAAGCTCACATACTCTAATAAATCTTGGCGAGATGCTGTTGGACTTATCTCGAGCTGTAACAGTTCGATTTTTGACTTTTCCAGTGCGGCTGATACATTTTTGTGATCGAAGACGTCTCGAAATTGTAGCCTTGAGCATATCAGAAGACCACAATGGTTTTTCGCCTCTAACTTTATCAGAAGCTTGACCAAGGATCGAATGCAAACCAGAGGCTGAGCGCATTCATCAAGTCCGTCGACGATGATGTACACCTTCTGGCTTTGCAACTCAAGTGCTTTCCGTAGTACTCGCCACAACTCTTCTTCGGCTTTTGAATCTTGGTCTTTCAAGACCCGGTACTTTGGAGGGCTCTTTTCAAGCTCAGTGATCATCTCGGGGCTTGCCCACTTCAGCGTCTGCGCAAGAAGTATTCTCACTAAAGTCATCGAAGTGATCTGCTCAGGTTCACGACAAGCATAACAAAATAGTACCCGAGGTGTTGTCATTTCTTGATTCAGGGTCTCTAATTGATTAATGATGGCTGATGATAGTACTGTCTTGCCACAGCCAGGGGAACCCTTAATTCTCAAGACTTTTGAGGACTTAGCGTCCACGAATTTATGGTACACGTCAGAATCGAAGAACCACTGGCAAGTGGTGTAAGCTGTGTCGGGGTTACGAAACCGCTTTTCCAGAGACAATTCATGGGTTGAATAATTGCTTGACATTTGAGGGTCCTGAGGGAGGAGCCACTCTGCCAGATAAGCTTTCGGGTCATCATTCTTCTCACCTGCCCGAGATCAGTATCATTTGACGCGGGATGTCCGATAAAATGCTTACGACTATGGTCCTTCTCATATCGGATTTCTTTGAGCCGTGTTACCTGGCCTTCCCGTTGCGAATTAACCCGCGAGGAGATAGGTGTAATCAAGTGTTCGGGCGTCTGGACATCAGCCGACGACACTTTCTCCAACGCTTCATCAAATTTCTGTAATAAATTCCGAGACGCAAATGATGACGATGCTAGGAGAAGAGCGATCTCTTTTAGGATTTCCGCGATTAGGTCTTCTACACGGCTTCCTTTCCTGAGAGTCCTTGCAGCAGAGACACTTCTGTCAAAACGCGAAGCTCCGTCTTTTGGTATCGACTTCTCAAATATTTCCTGTAGCTCCTTCGCACTCGTTTCGCATCGATTAAGAATTCCTTGGAAGGCATCACGAGTATTGTTGTCCACCTCTGGTCTTTGAGCATAGTCGCTTGCTTGTTTGAGTATAACAATCACGATCGGAAGCTTGGCGGCGACGTGATGGAAGGCCTTTGGTAAACCGTTCTTGTCTTTTGCCGCGTCATATATATTCTTTGCCGCAGTGACAATTGATATGATGGAAGAAATAATCCCAAGCACAAGGCTTGCCTCTCCAATGCCTGACATGTTCTAAGAACCAGTACCAGCAGCGGCCATACGAAACGAATCCAAGTCCCGGGTGTAAGTGCTCAATCGAGGAACAGAAACAAATTCTCTTGAAGTCAAGAAGATATGCTTCAAATCTCCTGGCCACGGCAAATAGCCGTAAAGGCCACAATACTGGTAGCTAGCAAGGGTGGGTATTTCTGTAGACAGCTTACAAGTTGAGACGTTGAAGGAAAAGAAACGCGGGGCATTCACACGCTGAGCAATCGTACAGGGGCATGTAGGCTCAGCCACACTTTTAAGCGCCAGCCATGCACGTAAAGGCGCTAAACGAAGGCAGCAGGATGTATGCGCTGTCAGTTCGAGCAAGTCTAGACCTATAATTTGCTGCAATTTTCTAATGTCTGCTGCTGTCTGTTGTCCCGCCCTGTGGCTGATTACCTGTATCCACATCGGCGTTGCCCCTCATTTAAGGCACTTCCATTATTTATCAGTCTGCAACTGTCCATAGGGAACCGCCGCAATTTCTTTCCCCCGCTTCGCACGATTCTCGAAGCACAGCAACTACCGTCGAAGCTTCTCAGAAACAATCGTTTGAAAATTGAAAGTATTGTGTACAAACGCCGGGCCTCTACCAATCCACAAAGAGCTCCTCGATATTCACGATGAAGCCGGAAATTGAATCTCCAAATGATTCTGCCGATGATGATAGTAGCGACTATGATCAAGTCGAACATGTTGGCCCACCCACGGATAGTTCTGCAAAGCCCCTAACATGCGAGGTAAAGGAGTATGAAGAACGCAGAAATTTTAAAGGGGAGATAGTACTAAAGGAGGTCGAGGCAAAGGTGGAGGTAGATGAGAAGAAAGATGGCAAGGAGTATGCGATGAAGTCTTACAAGAGCTATGGTGCGGATGGTGTTTTGGAAAACTCACGACTTGAAATATACTCCCCTTATATCCAGAAAGCGTTACGTGAGGTTATCAAAGAGTATCCAGGCGTCAGCTTTCGTGGAGACCTGTTGATACTTCATGGTGATCTGAAGTGTGTCTTTCACTACCGCAAGGAGCTTGAAATCTATCGGCAAACCGTCCAGGATCGAATTGCCAAGTTACACATCCATCTGCTTTTACGATTCATGGAAAAAAACCTAAAGACCCAGATCAGAGGATACGAAGCCAACGTGACAACGTCGCCGTCCAGTCCTGCAATTGAGTACAAAGATTTGTGGATGGTCTTTCTTCCCGGAGAGTCTGTAACCACTGGACAGTACGAGATGAACCAGATACTGTCCCTAGTGTCCACCACACTCGTCAAAACCGATTGTGGCAATATTTGGAGGGTCACAGGGAAATGCTTTACGCATGATGGAAAAGATTTCGGATATTCGCACAAACACATCAACATTGCGCCCTATGAAGGCACGAAGACAATCAGAAGCTTCCCAATCCTGCCCCTGAGGTATTGCGGAGACGATGTTGAGATTGATCGTGTTCGCCGCCAACACATTGCTCGAGGCAAGAAATTCTGTTCGTTGAAGGGGAATCATCATCGATCTTACAAAGGCAGAGCATACATGGTGGGCGAAGAATTCGAGCGTGATATCGGGCCTCGCCCACCACTACCTCCAGGAGCACCATATTACAGCTACAAGCTTGAAACTGTGACGGTATGAGCAAAAAGCTTCTCAGAAAACGAATCCCTCCTTACTAATGCATTTCATAGGTCGACAGTCGCATTATCGTAGACTGTAACACATTTGGGGATTTTAAATCTCCCAACAGAGTTTGGTTGAATTCACGTAAAACTCTCTGGACAAATAATGCAGAAGACGAAATCGATGCCATCAGCACAGAGGATCTCATGATTTGTGACTTTCAAATCCCTGGGTTTTCACTCTTTGACAAGACATGGTGCTTTTTTGCTGTTGATTTCATCAGCGATGTGGAGTTCAATAGCGATGCATTCAAACAGCTGCTTCTCCCGAGAAATCACAAGGAACTTGCTCACGCATTAGTCAAGAATCATGGATCTAATGAATTCGATGACCTGATCAAGGGGAAAGGGAAAGGGCTCGTCTTCGTGCTTCATGGTGCTCCAGGGGTTGGGAAAACCTTCACGGCGGAGAGTATCGCAGATGATGTTCGCAAACCTCTCTATGTCATCAACTCGGGTGAACTTGGGGTTACTCCCTACGAAGTTGAGAAACATCTCAACTCGGCGTTAAAACTTGCAAAGCATTGGGGTGCAATAGTTTTGATTGATGAGGCGGATGTATTTCTTGAGCAACGTACTATACACGACCTCACAAGAAATTGTTTAGTGTCCCGTAAGTAGTCCTGTTCATTTATTTGCAAACTCCGAACTCACTTGTACTATTAGTGTTCTTGCGTACCCTAGAGTACTACGAAGGAATTCTCTTTCTAACTACCAATCGCCTCACAAGTTTCGACCTTGCTTTCAAATCTCGCATACATCTTGCACTGAAGTACACCGCCCTAGATACGCAACGCCGAAAGGAACTATGGAAGATGTTCATCAGCCGCACATCAAAACATACCTTAGCCGCCTGGGACGCAAGTGTTTTGGATGATCTTGCTAAGGTCGACATCAATGGACGGCAGATCAAAAACACAGTGAGAACTGCAAGCACTCTAGCGAGGTCCATGAATTCGTCTCTGGGGAAGGAACACATAGACATCGTCCTAGCAACGATTGAGAGCTTCGAGGCAGATCTCAATGAGGATACACAGGATGTTGTGGGGCTAAGAGAATAAATTGAAGGTAAAGCGGACTTATAGTGACCCTTTCCATACAATGGATCATTATAGGCAGTGGGAAAAAAGTAACAGCCCTAGGCTCAGCTGAACCTAATTCAGTGGCTTCTAATAGTCTGGCGCCACGGCCTGACTCGTGAGCCAACCGGGAAGCTAGACAATCCCGCGGGAAAACCTGTCATTTTGGGCGTAAAAGCCTACCCTATCCCATGGGAATGTCCGTTTCCCCCAACAGAGACTATGTTTTAGAAACCTTACGTAGGAAGCTGAACGCCACATAGTCTAGGCAGCTACACGACGAAACCTGTCATTTGTCCCACAAAACAGCCACCGTGCGAGCTGAGCGACCTTTTGAGAGCTATTAGCCGATGAACAACAACCTCAAGACATACTTCTCAGCTCAAAATAAACTTTCATATTGTAGAATGTACATAAGTAGGTGCACTAACCACATGTTTTGTTCAATAAGCATTAAGATCTCCCGTATGCTTTGCGATGGGATTCTATTACACCCTTGCGTTTTTGGCTCAATGGGGATTTTTCGCAACAGCATCAGATAACTCCGAACGTCCTAGTGCTGCCACTTGGAGTAGCTTGATTAAGGAACAGCCGCAAGCTAGGAATGTTCTGGCTTACTGCGGAGCGATCAATCGCAGCTCAAAAGATTGTGCTAAAGACTTTCTCGGTGTCGGACTTTCCTTGGATGGGGAGAGTCTTCAGGTTACCAGCTCTGTCTCCCGACTTGCAGCAGCAACATGTCTCCAGCGGATCCAACCATGGCAGGATCGATGGCAGGAAATTATGAACATGTTTGGGGTTGATGCAAGCCGGTTGAGGATGTACTCTGAAGGCACACCGTCTGCCAAATTTCCTGGGGCCAATTCCTGGAGCGACAAATCTAGGGAAGTAGCGAGGGAAAAGGCATTCAAAGAAGCAAAGGCAGAAAGACAGAAGATCAGAAGCCTAGAGAGAAAGCTGGATAAACATGGGCCAAAAGAAGAAAAGGCAGCACGATTCTTGGCTAACGCTGCCGAAAAAATCGTCGATGGGATGCATGCATCTGACGAGGGTGAGAAAGCGGCCAAGGATCCAGGTCGTACTGGTGTCGAGAAAGATTTGAAATGCTCTGGAAATTTGTGTACCAATGAACATGGTAGAGAGACTGACACTCACGGAAACGAAATTCCTCCGCTGGAACTTCCTGGGCAACCTAAGCCGCCGCCTTCTGGTAATTTCGAGCAACCAGTGGGAACATTTGATCCAGAGTTGCCGGAAACACAGGATTTCGATCCAACCGCGGCACCGCCACCAGATCCCAACGTCACAACGCCATTCTTGGATGATGAAGTAACCAAGACCAGCTTAGAGAAATGTCAGGACGAGGTGGAACGGAAACTCTGGAAGCAGGTTGGCTCCAAAACTACAGATCCAGACGCAGAGTCCCCCGAAGACCAAAAGCTTACCGCCGAAGAGAACCTGAAGCGCGGTGTTTGTGATACGAGTTTCTTCGGACGAGAGTTCTGTCAAGATTTTAAGCAGAAGAAATGGAAGGTTCCTTTACCTCCCGATCAGCTGCAATCAGTAGAAGAGGCGATCGCGCGTAATACACCTTGCGCAATAAACTTTGTCGAGATGTCTGAGTGCCGGAGAGCTAGCGAGGAGATCAAAATGCGTTTTGTTGTCCATGAAGACTTGGAGCCTAGTGTGAATAAGCTGTTTCAGCCGAAGACTGGTTTTCCACTGCTGCCGAGAATTCTTGATAAAGGGATTCATGAAGCTATATTGGCGGAGTTGGCTGCGGGCAGTGAAGCTACGAAACCGCCAAACGGTCGACCACAGGTTATGGGGGCAGAACCACCATCAGTGGGAACAAATTTATTTACTCCAGAACGACCAGCAAGGCATGGCACTGTCGATTTGAAGGGAACCCCCCCTAGGGTTCACGTACCTGGTGATCCTGGGAGAATTCCATTGCCGCGCGATTTCTCTGATGTTGGCTCCCGCGACACCCCTGTCCGAGGCCAGGGGGCTCGCAGACATGACGAGATATAAAGCTGGACGAGGTGGAAGTCTGAGAGATAATATATTCTTTAGTATAGTGGAATCATCAAGCTCGAAGAATCTTGAACGTTGTTTTTTATCCACAAAACCAACGGAGGAGTATCATTGCGTAGTCTCAGTGTGATTGAATCCCGTCGAGGAAACGTCGCGCAGGTATCCACTAAAGTTCAATGTCTCGCAGCAGAGCTTACAGTGTTTTGCGGATCTCTCAGAGCTAAGTTAGCTTGCAAAAACCGGGTTCACCCATAATATTGGCGTAAATATTCTACTACGCTGCACTAACTAGGTACGTGAAGCCTCGACAACGCTCCTGCTTTCCTCCACCCACCACTAAGAAACACACCCCAATCACCCGACGGCCTCCATTCCTTTGGATTGGAGACCGGTGGGCGCTGGCCCATGTTAAGTCCTAGGATGGTCGTGGATGATGGGTATTTTGTATCCATCGTCGATATTGACTGTTATTTGTTTGTAGGTTTGGACACAATTTAATATGTATGCTAAGAGAATGAGAATATAATTTGACTAATAATTAAAGAGGATATATTTGAATAAATATACCAATCGTTTATTAATTCCAATTTTCATAATATCTTAAGCCACATAACAAACCTCTCGGATTAATATACAAGCAGCTACCGTAGGTTGTTGAGTTCAAGTTGTTGATATTATTGACCGCAGGCTGTTGACACGATGTTCTCAGTTCTCAGTTCCTTGAATTCGGGTCGCCTTGAGAAACAAAGTCACGTGGTGGGGCAGCACCACTAGCGCGTCCCACCTTTCGCGTGTGCCAGGGTAGCAGCGACCAAAACAAACCGGCCTCAGCACCATTCAACAACGACAAAACAGCATTATACTCGACGAAAAACGACTATCAACAATCGACAACAGCTCGAAATCACTGCGATGCTGTGACGATACGACTCCACAGCTTTACGATTCGAAAAGCCGCACGCGCGTTGAGGAATAGAGCTCGTATTACCTTTGTTTACATACCCTCAAGATGGCCACCGGACGCTTAACTACGAGACTTCAGGTCGGATCAGCAGCATGGGTGGCGGAGGAGAGGTCATCTGCGATACAGATTGCGGATGCAGAAGTGGAGGAGTTTACCTTCTCTGCGCGTAACGAGCTGGACTGGTTGAATGAGCACATGGCGGAGATATTCAACGAGAACCAAATGTAGGTTGACGTAGCTTTTGCGCCGGCAGTTCAATTGCTAACGCGAACGCAGGAATGTCACAGAGATGTTCAAGACGCCTGGGAAATTACGTGGCAAAACGCCGCGGACGGCGAGGAAGCGGAACCCGTTGGAAGTGAGAGCGGTGAGTACTTATGCTTCGTGGAATATTGGGCTTGACTGACTGTTGTAGCCTCTTTCCGATATATTCTCGGCATCACCGCGTCAAAACGGAAATGGAAGTCCCTTGCGACAGGTTTACAATGAGCGCCAAGCTCCCAAATTCAAGGTCGCAGAAGACGTACCAGCTCCCCAAGCCGATTTCGTTATGCCGCCGAAACCAGCACGGGCAGGTAACAACATATTCCAGGATTCGGGTTACCATGGCAGCCAATCTACTCAGGCTGCCTCTATGGTGTTCGAGTCTCAAGAGGCAACGCAGCCATTTACACAGCCGTGGAGTCCATCTAGGACACCCGCTAAAGCCAACCTCCTTTCAGTAGTGGATGATGCGCAATCAGAGGAACGGCGAACAACCGAAGGCTCGTATGAATCTGCAAAAGAAGAGCAGACTATGCAGATGGCCATGGAAAAAGTTGCCGCCAACACCGCTCCGGCCCCAACTAAACCCTTGGAGATGAATTTCGACTCGCCCGAGCATACTCGACCGGAATCCCCTCAACTGAAGTCCCCAGACACGGCTGCGCCCGCTCCGTTAGAAAAAGAGCTGCCACCGCTGCCTGGGACAGAGCTGAAAGAAACCGAAGTATTTGACGAGGCCGCGACACCTTCGGATGGCTCGAGCCCTGTCAGACAACTTGTCCGCAAGAGCAGTCTTAGTTTTGCTGCGCTGCCGGCACGAGAGCCATTGACTACTAAGAAGAGCATTGGCAACCGCCCAAGTCATCTGGAGCAAAGCCGAACGAGCTACTATGGAAGAGGCAACGATGACAGAGGCTTCGAGAACCTAGATGGAGATGAGGATGAGATGGATGTGGACACTGTTGAGCCTGCGGCAGAGCCTGCGGCAGAGCCTGCCTCAAAAGCAGCTCAGGCTTTCAATAAGACATACACTCAGCGTCTACAAGATCAAATCAGTATGCTGGGGCAATCAAAACCGAATGCGCCTAGACCATCAAAGTCGATTCCTAACATTGCCGCCATGGCTGCTCAACAGCAGGAATCCCGCCCTGCAGCATCCCCAAGCCGAACTGAACGCGCGTTCAACGCACCTGGAGCGTTCCCTGAGGACGAGGATTCGTGGATTGGCCCGCCAACCACAGCTGCCCCATCGAACTCGTTCAGCCCTAGACCTGCATTAACGAAGAGCTATACGACAGAAGTGATGGAAGACATTCGCGGAAAAGATAGCATTGGTGGTCATGAATTTAACGTCCCAAAACAGCGTGAAATACGACAGCCTTCTCCACTACGAGAAGTTGCGCAGCATCGTCCAAATGGCCTTTTCGGCCACGCAAAGTCCCAATCCACATCTGTTATCCGGTCTCCAAACAAGGCACACGACGATAATGAGCTTATCAAGAAGACCATTTCAGTTTCGAACCCGAATCCTGGTGGCGAGCAATCACCTCCTAAGTCGCCTACAAGAAGTTATCGCGAGAGCCCATTGAAGGCGGCCAAAGACAAGCTTTCGTCTATTTTGAAGACATCAAAGGGACTCTTTGCAAGTAGCGCTGCAGCTAGTGCAGATGCGATGGCGTCAACATTATCACCACCACCTGGACGAATGAACTACCAAGCGTCACAGTCAATGGCTGACCTCATGGGATCAACACACGCACCTTCTATTTACCCGACGCTCAAGACTCAGCCGAGTAGCCAGAGTCTGATACCAGAGAGCCCGTCCAAGAAGGCTACTGTACGCAAGGCGAAGGAGAAGGAAGTGAGAGACGCTGAAATCATGGTGCAGCAGCTGAATAAGCTGGATAGAGAACGCGAAAAGGAAGCTGAAAAGGCCCGACTTTTCACACAGCAAGAACGCGAAAGAGTCGCTGCGATGGAACGCAAGGTTGCCGCACAGAAGGAACTGGAGAGAAGAGCCGCCGCTCAAAAGGAGGAAGAGAGGAGGCTTGCTGCCCAGAAAGAGGAGGACCGACGAATTGCTGCACACCAAGAGCAGGAGAGGCTGGCTACCATCCAGAAGGAGGAAGAGAGAAAGGCTTTGGATCGCGAGGCTCTGGCTCGCGAGGCACCCGCGCCCCGCGCTACAAGGACGAGCCCACGAAAGACAAAAGCACAGCTTGAAGCAGAAGGCAAGGCCGCCGCCGCTGCTGCCAATGCTGCAGAATATGCGGACGAAAATGTCGAGATGACAGAAGCTACGTCGATACCTCAATCACTCAGTCGTTCGCAAATTGGAAGGCCAAAGGAGCCAGTCAAACGTCCTCTAAGACCTACCGCCAAGCAACCACCTACGAATTCTCGTGGCGCCCCGGTTGTCATCCGCGTTAACACTGGATCTCGCCCGTTCCAACCATCCAATGTGGCATTGGCTGCTTCTCTTGGAGACTCGCTGCCTCCGGCTGCTCCCCAACCTGTTGCTGGACCATCCAGAGCCAAGCAACCTGTCAGAGGTCTTCATCCAAAGGCATCTGTTGATAGCTTGAAGAGCGTTTCGTCATCGACGACAACTAAAGTCAAGGCTTTGGAAGCCGCTGCCCGGAAGAGGGAGCAGGATGAGCGAGAAGCGCAGCGGAAGCGTGACGCCAAAGCTGAGCTGACAAGCCAGCTTGAATCGAAGCGCAATGCTCAGCGTGCTTTAGAGAAGAAACAGGAACTGGAAAAGGCAAAACTCACTAGACCTCCGCCGCCACCTGCGCGCCCAAACCCACATGCTGAACGGGACAAGCCGCTTCCTGCCAGTCATCGTGCGGAACCTGAGCCAGCTCATCGCATGAACCCTACCATGCAGAGGCCCCAAGAAGAGAGCAGAATGAACACTCTCCAGAATACTACAAAGGCACCACCGAAACGCCCGATGCCTGCTGACGAAGCTCAATCCCGACCAGCGATGCAGCGGAACGGACCTTCTTATCATCAAAACGATTCGAAGCGACGCAAGACCGAAGACGAGTTCCTTGATGATGCCATGGAGACTCAACCTAGGGGAGCAATGGCTCCTCCAATTAGACAGTCAACCATTCGTCAAAAGGTATGCAACTCAATGGAATATCTCCAGACTAAGCTAACCAATTTTCAGGATGTCCCAATGAAGTCTCTCTTCCCAACCGGCTACTCCACCGCACCATCATCGCACAATACTGTCCACAACGCACCACACGCAATCCCCCAGCACATGCAATCCAAGCCTACCCGCCCAATGGACATGACACAAACCTCCAAGGCACCTATCAATTTCGCACCCAACCCCGCGCACAAGACTCCCGCACGCCCTCTTGGCCCCGGCCACCCCAACGGCAAGTCGACGTCGAAGCCCTCGGCTAAGTCGTCCCCACGATACATGAACGGTGAAAACATTGACTTGCCCGAGATCCACACGGACTCCGAAGACGAGGACTCAGATGCAGGCGGCGACTTTGCGGTCCCTGACTGGGCGAACAGCCCTAACCTCGCGGCGGGCATCATGGCCCAGGAGGGCTGTGACCCGACGAGTGTGTTTGGGCCGCCGGGAGAGCTGAGGATGGAAGAGGTCTTTAGGAATAAGGAGCGCTGGGGGAAGTTTAGGCAGAGGACGAGCAGTGCCAATTGGAGCGGGACTGATCGGTTGACGGAGGAGGAGATTCAACGCGATTTGGTTGCGAGGGAGAGGTTGAGGAGGGAGGGTGGATGGACGTATGGGATGAGCTGAAGGGTTGAAGGGGTTGAGTGATGACTTGCATGAAGGAGAGGGCGAAGCGGATTATATTTAAGGAGAGCGGTTTGCATATTTACTGTCCTTGCTTGCGGGACATGCATACGATTTTGGCGTTGGGGTGTCTGGATATTATCTTGAGTGGTGGATAGCAGAGCGCTTCCATCTGTTACTTTAGGGTCTTATGAACATATGTTGGGAATTGAATGTCTCTCTCTTTGTTAAATATCTTCTGATTACCGTAAACGATAACGTGCTTCGATTGTGAAGAAATTGTTAAACAGGGTAGACGAGGGTCCTGTGTCTCGGCCTTGTGCCCCAAGTCCTCACGATCAAAGCAACACTCGACATTGAACGAATTGCCATGTAACTCAATAGAGCTGTACATTTCTATATAGAAATACGTTTTTATCTCATTTCAATACCCCAATCATACACGTTCGAAAACATTGCACAAGCCCCACCTATGATACAAATGCACGCTACACTGCCCGTCCCCCAGACTATCTTACCCCTTATATCCACCGACTTTACCTTCTACTCCCTTGCCCTACCACCCGTCTACCTCCGTCTCAAGTACCAGTTATAAGCCAGTGTCGAGCTCTCCGACGAGAACGGCGACGGCACCTCCGCAATCCCCGGACGCGCCACCGGGTGCCTCAAGTACACCGCCGCGCAGATATTATGGTTAACCTCCAGATAGCGCGGCACAAACGCAAACGCAGACATGTACGGGCGCGGCCTCCACGGCGTAGCGTACGGCTTACTCGTATCGATAGGGTTCTCGCGGACCTCGCGCAGCGCCTCAGCGAGCGTCCTGCGGTCCGCCTCGGGCGCCTTCTGCACAGCGGCCTCGCTCTTAGCCACGACCTGCGCTTGCAGCGACGGGTCGACGGTTCCTGAAGTCGGGGCGGGCGCCGGGGCGGCCTTAGGGACGTTGGCCAGGGACAGCTTGGAGACTAGCTCGGCGACTTGGGCGTCGAGGTCTTCGGTGGTGGTGCGGCTCACGCTGCCAATTGCGCGGCGCACGGTGGCGGCGAAAGCGCGGATCTCCTGCTTCTTCTTCGCGGTGGGGCCGTGGGCGCCCTTGTCGGCGAGGACCGCGCGCGCGCTGGCGAGGAGGGATTGGAGGTTGTCTTTATGCACTTTGCGCTGCTTCTTCTCGACGGCTGCTTCGTCTAGCTCGGGTTCTTCGGCGGGTGTGGCTTCTTCCGAGGTTTCTTCTGAAGTAGTCTCCTCGGTGGATGTGGAGGCGGAGGCTTTGGCGGCGGCGACGCGCTTGCGCTGCGCTTTGGTTGCTTTGACGTCCTCGGTCTCTTTGGGGGCGCCGGTAGCAAAGAGGACGCGGTCGGGCTCGACTTGGAACATGTCACCGGGGTTGAGGAGGTATCCGGGGTAGGTCATCTAAAGCTATTGTTAGCCGGTAATTGGCTTGTGTGGAAACTTAACGCCCATACCTTTTTGCCGTTGACCTTGACGCCTCCGTGTAGAACAAACTGCCGTGCTTGCCTCGCACTGCTGGCGAATAGGGCGCGGAAAACGGCTGTGTCTAGCCTCCGCTCTACCGGCGCAAATGTCATGCCCATGTAGGGGATCACATTGTTTCGTCTGAACCGGATACCTCTTGCATCCGGAGCTTCACCGGTCTGAAGGCCCGAGCCACGGCCAGCGGCCTGCTCAGATCCATCGTATAAGGCCATGTATCTGTGATTCATGGGTATCACGGACTTGATGCGGGACGTAAACATTCGCTGCCACTTCTTCTCACGGATCTGCTCGCCGTGGTAGGCACGGGTTGCCCTCTTCGCAAACCATTTCTGCTGAAAGTAGGTGGCGCGAACGACGGTGTTTTTTTGTTGAGCGAGGTTGTACAAGTTGTATTTGCTCATGGACATGCGGATTTTCTGGCAGGTTTGGAGTGTTAGTGGGCACACGGGTGAAGCTTTTGGAGACGCGGGAATTGGGAGTAGAATGGTGCTTACTGGCGCCTTGAGGCCATGGAAGCGTTTTGTCCTCATGGTGAGTTATGTGTACGTGGTGGACTGCGGGAATTGGAAGCAGCACGCGGCAATTCAAGACCCAATTCGAGCACGAGACGACGTTGGGATGCTTCAACCTCGAAATGCAAGCCTCGAAAAATCTCAATGCGGTCTAGCGGGCGGAGCGGGCGGAGCGGAGGAGCGGAGGGCGGCGGAGAGCTTTTGCGGATTTTGCAGCCTTGCCCATCAAGCGAGGCAGCTCTTCGATTTCTTTTGTCGAACTTTTGGTCACCAGCCTTGCATTTTACTCGGAGCATTAAAACACTCATAGCCACTCTGTCGCCATTTTGTACGTCAATCCCCTCAAAACATATATTATTTTTATACAGGATACTTATATTTGCATAACAGAATTATTTCTTGACAAGAAAGCAAAAGACAGTGCAGGTTGTAACGCGTGTTATCAACCTTTCACCCCGCCATTTCCCTCATCACCCGCAACCGCCCTACCAACATTGACCTGATATAACCAACACGTTATATTAAAGACACATATTGCAATTGCTTGCCAGTCAATCCGTCAACAAACAAATCAATATGTCAGATTCCGTTCCCGAGGTTCCTAAGGTGGAGGAGCCCGTCGCAACTTCAGCGCCTACAGAAGTCCCAGCGTCGACTGAAGTTGCGCCAGAGAAGACAGAGGCTGCACCAGCAGTGGATGCTGCTCCTGCAGCTGCTGCCACTGAAACCCCAGCCAATGGCGCCGATAAGACTGGAGAAGAGGCGAAGGACAGCGCTCCCAAGAATGAGAGATTCCAGCGCAACGGCGGCCAGGACAGAGGACCACGCGTGTTCAAGAAATACGAGAGCAAGAGCAAGTTCGACCCATCTAAGCTCCCAATCACGGATAACCCGTCCGAGATTCGCGCACAGGTATGCGCCTTATCCCTTTCTTAGTTTCTTGACGAATGCTGACAGGTTTGAAGGTTGACTTCTACTTCGGTGACTCCAACCTCCCAACCGACGACTTCATGCTAGAATTGACCGGCGGATCCGAGAACAAGCCCGTATCGCTGAAGAAGGTCCACGAATTCGGCCGCATGAAGCGTTTCCAGCCCTACGAGGCCATCGTCGAGGCGCTGAAGACCTCAGCCATCGTCGAGGTCAGCGGCGCAGCCGGCGAGGAGGTCGTCAAGCGCAAGGTGGCACTGAGAAAGAACCAGGGAACCGAAGCAGCTGAGCTGTCCAAGGCGAAGGAGGCGCGCTCCGTCTACGCCAAGGGCTTCGGCGACGAGGAGGCAACCACCCAGTTCGACATCGAGGCTTTCTTCGCTCAGTACGGCCCAACCAACGCCGTCCGCCTTCGTCGCGATGACGACACCAAGGCCTTCAAGGGCTCCGTGTACGTCGAGTTCGCGAGCGAGGAACTGGCAAAGGCATTCGTCGCGCTAGAACCCGCGCCAAAGTGGAAGGGCGAGCACGAGCTGGAGATCATGTCCAAGGCCGACTACGTCATCAAGTGCAACAAGGAGATTGCCGACGGCGTGAGGAAGCCAAAGGAGACCAGGGTCCGGGGCGGTGGCCGCGGTGGCCGTGGAGGCGACCGCGACCCAAGTGACTGGAAGAGACGCCGTGATGACGACCAGAAGAACGGATTCAGGGATAACAAGAGGGGTCGTGGCGGCCGTGGTGGACGCGGTGGACGCGGAGGACGTGGTGGTGGTGGACGTGGTGGCAACCCCAACCGCGAGTCTAGGGGACCACGCCCGGATAACAACAGAAACGAGGAGCGCAACGGCGAGGCGTAAGTGAAGCTATTCCTAACCATTGGTGCTTGTACTAACAGAATGATAGAGGTGCCAAGGCGTCGGAAGGAGGCGAGAGCAATAAGCGTGCGCGTGAGGATGATGGAGGAGCAGGACAAGCCCCGGCTAAGAAGGTTGACACCAAGGAGGCGCCAGCACCAGCCGCTTCGTCGTAGGCAATTTATTTGGATGCATTTCGTTTGCTTGCCTCAAAAATCTTGTTGGGCGTTTGGGTATCTCGAGGGAGGTTCTATATAGCTGCCAGCATTAGGAATGGTAGCAATTTGTATGAGAGACACGGATAGGATATGGGGGGTTTGTTATATCGGTGGCATAAAATCTTGCGTTTGATATGCCCGCATACATTTGATCTTTGGACACTATGCATCATGATATATGGTTGAAGTTTGCACTTGTGAAGAATATACGTTCATGTTCGAGAGGTGTGCATTGATTTCTACATGAGCCAGTATATTGTACAACTATCCACAAATAGTACTCCCAGCATGCGCGCAAGGGCGATGCTATCTCCCATCCCCAATTCCCGCTAGTAGTCCAATACACGAGTCTCCCCCGTTCCCATGCCCCAATCCATCATACAGTCTATACATACAAAACCCCCCATTCCACCCATCTAACACGCCACAATCTCACCCATATCAATATGCACACCCTCCCACCTTCCTCCCTCCTCCACATCACTCGGCACCGGCGCGCTCGTCCCCTGCCCGGCAACCGGCGAATACATATACCACGCCTTCAGCGCCGCAATCGCCGCCCTCGTCTTCGCCTCACCCAGACTCGCTCCCGCAGCCTCCCCAAGCTTATCCTTCCCGCTAAAGATTCCAACCACATACACCGGATGTCTGCTGTTACGTCCCGTCTCGCTCAGCAGCCTGGCGACGGGGAACTCAAAGTCCTCACGCGCACACAGCCGCGACAGATCCCGCGTCGCCGTCTCGAACACAAACAGCTTCTCGATCGCGAGGTGCCGCGACAGAATGTGGGCACGGATAAACGACTTTGCGGCTGTTCGCCCGCTGTGCATGTACACTGCGCCGACGAGGGCGCGCACAAAGTTCGCGTGTGCCGTCTCCGAGGTCTGCGCCTCAGACAGCGTGAACTTGCTGACCACATCACCGAACTCGTCGTCGTAGACGACGCGGCTGCTCAGGCCACGGCGGTAGTTCTGGTCGTCGTTTGGGCGCTCGGAAGTCGCCGTCGGCAGCTGGCTGCCCGGCTTGAGCTTAGAGAATTGGAGAAGACCAGGGTCGACTTCCGAGCCTGGCGCGGCGGCGGTTTCCACACCCCATTCCTGCGCGAGCTTGGCCAGCGTGGCGGGGCCGACGTAAGCGTTCATTGCAGAGAAGAGGACGGCCATGGGGAGACGGGGGTAGGTGCAGAGGATCCACTCGGTGACGTGGAAGGAGAGGAGCGAGGAGCCGACTAGGCGGAGGGAGGCGTTGTTGAAGTCTCTCGAGGGGTCGGCGGAGGGGTCGACGAGCGTCCTAGCTAGAGTTTCCACGGGGAGCTTCTGCGGAAGGCCCAGACGGGCGTGTAGTGCGGCTAGCTTGGCGGAGGTGTGAGCGGCGCTGGGTAGGGGTGATGGGAAGGTCTCCTCAGGTGCTTGGCGCAGCGAATTGAGGGCCTCATCTTCAAATATAACTTCGTCTGCTGCGGCGGCTGCACTCGACAATTGCCTGGTGGTGGCAATGCCTCGTACAAGCTGCTGCTGGCCTTGTTGGCGCAGTTGTCGGATGCAGCAGGGTCTTGCAGTCCTCCTTGCCAACAGCTGGCCCGTCCATTTCTCGGCCACCCGTAAACTCTTCATCGGGTATAATGTATATGTCCTCCTCTTGTATGGCCTCGCCGGTCCGGTATGACAATTCGTAAAAGGCGACTGGCGGCGTTGGGGCGACTGCTACGGTAGGGAGATGCGCGGCCAATAATTTTTAAAGCTTGCGAGAAAGATCTCGTGCCTCATTAGGTGATGACTAAGCGGCCGGGAAGTCCCTCACCATCCAACCTCGTCCCGAAATTCGCGTTGGAGGGAACATCTACCACCACGATTACAGCCAATTCATCAAGATGGTAAGTCAATTGACCCCCTGGGTTATGTGGTCTACGTGCTAATGTTTATCAGGGTGGCGGCGCAAAAGTTCCGTACGTTGCGAGCTCTCCACGACACGATCCTGAGGGCAACAACTAACCAACTGCAGATACCCCAAGCACGTCTGGTCACCAGCTGGTGGCTGGTACTCGCAGCCTAAGAACTGGAAGGTCAACACCGCTGTGATGTTAACGGCTATTTTCGGAATCACGGCAATGGCATGGAAGTTCAGCGCCGAGAACGAGTACCGGACGAAGTTCCCAGAGCAGGGACGCTTCTACCCAAGTCGATAGTATGTGCAATCTCTCGCCGCATCATGCATTGAATACCATCATGGATACTAACCGAACATAGCTGGAGCAAGCAAATTATTGAGCATGAGAAGGAGGTCAAGGAGGGGAAGAAGTCCGCATAAGATGTTGGATTGCTGTTTTTGTACATAATCGGAGTCGCATCAAGGGTCATAGAAGAAAGGACAATATCAGTAAAAATACGAGAATCCTCTTGACAAACAAAGATACTTCAATTGCTAAAGCTATATGACTGTCACGCTCTACAACGGCCCCATGCAACTCTGGTATCAACAGAGAGGCACACCTATCTATACAAATATAAACAAAACCCCCCATGAAATATATCTAACCGGCATGCTCTACAATTTCACTAATAAGCTGGCCATTCTTACCAATATAGGTACGAATCTGCTCCGGCAATGCAACCTCCTTATAGTCCTCGTCTTCACCTTGAATGATGTTGAGGTTAATGCTCGAGGACTTGCTGGAAAAGACCTCCGTGTTCATGCTATCCTTGCCCAGGTATACCTGAGCGCCGTCGACCTGGTCGAGGAGAATAGTTGGAAGCGTGCCAAGAACTTGAAGTGCGAAGTTGGAGGACTTAATAACGTCAACGGACGAGACGAGGGAGTCGATGACGAGAGACAAGCGGGGCGAGTTGTCAATCGAAATGGCATTGGCTTTTCCAATGATTCTAATAGTGGTCTTGTTGCATCTGCTGATGAGGATGGATTGAGAGATGGAAGCTTCAATCTCAATCGGCTCAGCTTCGTTATCGTAGTGCTCGATAATCCACTTGTTCCCGTCGAGCTCCTTCTTCGGAGGCTTCTTGGTTCGCAGCGACTCTGGCTTTGGAGTCTTGCGCGGCGCAGGGCTCTTGTTGCGATTGATGGACGACGTAGGGCTCAGACTTTCGCTCCGGTCTGGGACGATGGAGCTAGCACGTAGCGATGGGTTCTTATGTGTCATTTCGTTCGCGCTTACTTTCTTAAGACCTTTGGTCACAGAATCACCTTTGTTCAGCTCGGAGAAAACTGCGCCGATCCCTCCTACAGCTGCTGCAGGTTTCGCTGCCTCTTTTATGTCGAATTTTGGCGCTGGGCCAGGCGGAGGTGGAGGTGGTGGTGGCGGCCCTCCTGCAGCTACAGATGGCGCCGGTGACGGCGAGGGAGATGGAGATGGCGCTGCAGCCTGACTTGGAGTCGACTCTCTTGAGCTAACAATCTTCATGGCCTCCTTCGGGCTGACACCGTTCGCATTCCACGTCAGTCCGTTGGGAAAGGTGTTCTTGACATATGCGCTCAGGTCCTTGAATATTTGATAGTAAGCTTGGATCCATTGGACTTGTTGCGGGTCCCTGGATTCCATTAGTATGTAGTAACCAACTGACACCACAGCAAGACTCACTTCTCTTTAAACTCCTTTAGGACCCTGTTTCCAAAGTATTGAGCAGATCCCAAGCTGTCGTCAACATGCTTGAAAGGCTTGTTATCCAATGTGACCCAAGCGATGACTCCTATACTCTCGGCAACAGCACTGAGCTGGTTCGAGAGTTCTGAGCCTCGGTTTGCATCCTTTACGTCGATAACCGTTCTAATCTCTTGCTGAAGAGGCTTGAGAAGCTCCATATAATCGCTCCCAGCCGACTCTGGCTTCTTGGACAATGTGGAGATGAGAAGCAGCGTGCGCTCGTTTTGGAAGACCTTTGCGACTCGTGCTGCCTGGTAACTGGTGAGCTTATGACGACGATCCGGAGTTTGCTTCATACCTGAGCCGCAACGGCGCCGCCGATTTCATTACTGAGATCGACATACTTCTTGACCGATGTGTCTAGGAAGTTATCAAAGTCCTCCACCGACTCGGGCACAGGATCATCGGCTGGTTTAGGTGGAGAGATAGTCGATGCTGCAGCGACCGCGGCCGGAGCCGCAAGGGCAGCAGGCGCGGGCGTGTTGCTCCCTGACGCATTGGTGCTTCGGTTGGTTGTTGTGGAATTGCTGCCGTTTTCTTTCGGTGCTGTCGAAGCTGGATCCTCGAAGGCTGGTGTCACCAAGTCCTCCAACCTGGATGTCGCAGCTTCCAACCTGTTTGCCAGTCTAATTAGCGTCCCGTCTATCCTGGTGGTCCAAATTGGCCTGCTCGTCATATTGAATGGAAGGTGGGCGTGCGCCTGAAGTGCTTCGGAGATGGGAAAAGAGAATTGAACGGGGATTATTTACCTCTTAATGAGAGTTGTCAGGTTGTGCATCTGGGCAGACATCTTGTGTAGCTTTCGTGTGCAGAATGATTTGAAAGACGGAAGGCGCAGGCAGACAGTTGGGCAGGCAGGCAGGCAGGCAGTCAGTCTTGCCAGACGTTGCGGCAAGCCAATGGAAAGAAGGTAAGTGTTCTATACGTCAAAAGACCACAACTGCAGCTTTTACAGGAAAGCGCGATGCTATATGCCGATATATAACGATGCGATATACACTTTCTATAGTGAAGGAGAAACAAAGACTTTATTGTGTTGATACAAAATGTCGTAGGCTGACATAAGTCAATGTCAATAGTAGCTCGTCGGGCCACTCTGTCTCACACCTTTCCACGTAACTAAACGGAGCCGGTGGTATTTTGTTCCGGCCTCCTGAAGAGGGGAGCCTTGCGGTTCTTGGATGGTGGACCCAGCAACTAATTTTTGCCACAAATAAAACCCTCAGCCTCGTCGTCGTTCGTTGCTTCTTGTCAAGGGTTGCGCCTCTCTATAACTTCAAACGATATATCGGAAAAATGACCGCAGTGACCACTATGGATGTGGACGAACTCAACCCGGATCAGGAGATAGACTTCTGTACTCTTGGGATGTTCATTCTTGGTAAGCTGCTATGTTTATTCTCTGTCTATCCTCCCAGGCGTCAAATTACACCGGTATCGGTGTGTCGTATGTACCAGTATCTATTATACCACTAGGATGCATATATACCCTGCCTACATATGTGAATAGTTTGGGATTTTAGAGACTTTGCTATAAGTTTGATATAAGCTCAGTCTCGCCTTTATAACTGAATATTCATCTACTATTACCTCTTATCCTCTCATCTCCAGTCTGGAATGATTTGCTCCGTCCATAGACGATCTTGAGCTCCTTGAAATGACTTTTGGTGTATTTGAAAGGAATGCTGCTAAAATCCAGTCTGGAATCTATTTATTACATTGGCCGCTGGCAGATTCAGAATACGTGGCTGTCGTCCCAAACTCATCTCTAACATGTCACAGATGAAATACAATACCCGCCCCCAAAACCACCACAATTCAATGTCCTCGGCGGCGCAGGTGCATACTCGGCGCTGGGCGCCCGCATTGCATCCCCCGCACCAGTCGAGTCAAAGAAAGTTGGCTGGATAGTTGACCGCGGCTCCGACTTCCCCCCTAACCTCACCACCCTCATCAACTCCTGGCAGACCTCCTGCCTCCTCCGCACCGACCCCTCCCGCCTCACCACCCGCGCCTTCAACGGTTACGACGCGACCGACACCCAACACCGCTCCTTCCACTACACGACCCCCAAGCTACGCCTCGAACACAACGACCTCCTCGACTCCCCCGTCCTCCTCCACGCCAAATCCTTCCACCTCATCTGCTCCCCCTCCCGCTGCATCAGCCTCGTCACCAACATCCTCTCCCTCCGCCGCCAAACCCTCTACCCACTCTCCCCCCCCAAACCCATCTTCATCTGGGAGCCCGTCCCCGACTGCTGCCTCCCGACCGAGCTCCTCGCCACCACCGCCGCCCTCGGCTACGTCGACATCTGCTCCCCCAACCACTCCGAGCTCGGCACCCTCATGAGCTCCCCCGCCTCCCTCCCCGACGGCTCCGTAGACCGCACTTTCGTCGAAGACGCAGCTGAGATGCTCTTAGCCTCCATGCCCCTCTCCTCCGTCGCCATCATCGTCCGCTGCGGCGCAGACGGCGCCTACATCGCGCAAAACGGCGGGCGCTCCGCCCCAACCCACCCCCGTCCAACACCCGCCTCAAACTCAAACCTCGCCACCCCTCCACCTCCTCCTCCGAAAACTAAGAAAATACGCGGCGGCGGCCTAGCCCTCACGGCAGATATAGACATGATGTCCCTCTTCGCCGACATCCCCTCCTCCCCCACCTCCTCCTCCTCCGATTCCTCATCCGACCACGACGACGCCCCAGACGACTCAACCCGCGACTTCGGCCTCTCCTCCTGGCTCCCTCCCTACCACACCACGCCTGAGAAAGTCCTCGATCCCACCGGCGGCGGGAATGCCTTCCTAGGCGCGCTGGCGATCACGCACGCGCGCGGGTCGTCTCTCGAAGAGGCGGCGAGGTGGGGGGCTGTGGCGGCGAGTTTTGCGATTGAGCAGGTTGGGATGCCGGTTTTGAGTGTTGATGAGAGTGGAGAAAAGTGGAATGGGATTGTGGCTGGGGAGAGGATGAGGGAGTTGGAGGGGAGGAGTGGGGACGGGGGAGAGGGGTTAGCGGGACGGATGGCGGGGGTGTCGATATAGGAGGGGGTGGGGAGGTATGTTGATGGGGGGAAGAGAAGGGGCGTTTGTTTGAAAGGGGAGTTTGGGGATTTGATTTTGGAGGGAGGGTGGATTTATTCGTGGTAGATATGTTGTTGTGCCGTGTTGTTGCTTTGCTAGATATCCATATCCATCCTCGCTCAGACACTCGCCACTAATACTACTAAATATATATAGCGCGGAAAGGGCGCTTTCGAGCAGACACACAGATAGACAGACATATATATTTGATTCTTAGTTCACACATGCCTTCCTACTGTCGTCTTCATGCATACACCCCAGCGTCTTCTAACGCCGCAACGCCCGCGGTGGGCAAATTTCATAACGCCTGTCGTTCTCCCATCTCGTCCTACCGTGTCCCTCACATGTGTCGCGTCTCAACTATCATCACCTTTCGTAAAAATCCCAATTACATCCCACCCCCCATCCATCCCAACCAATCCGTTTCTTAGATCTTATAAACCATCTCCCCATCCGCAAACCTATAATCCATTAGTATCCAGCTCCACCATCCACAGGAAAGGAAGTATACTCACATAATCTGATTCAACTCATCCATCCTCCTCAACCCAGCAACCACCTCCCCTCTCCCAAACGGCCCCCCGGCTGCCCCCCTACTCTCCCCATTAACAGCAACAACCACATCCCCCACCTCCGCCGCATCATCCGCAAACAGCGGCCCACCAACCACCTTCCCCAGCGCCGTGCGGAAAACCACAAATCGCGCGTCGCTGATCCCTTCCTCCTCCTGCTCTTCTTCCTCATCATCCTCCATCGCATCCGCATCAGGCGCAATGGACAGCGCCGCAGTGCCGCTCGCCAACTCCGCCGTCGACTCTCGCGCAGCTTGGGACTGCGACGCTGACGCGCGGGTGGTCCGGGGGGACGCAGTGTACACCTCCTCCTCGCTCTCCTCACTCGCTTGTCTCGCGCCACGCTTCGGCATAGCTCTCGTCCTCGCCGTGCCTCTCGTCGACGGCGCAGTCGCGCTCCGCGATACAGGCGTCTCATCATCCTCATCGTCGCTGCTCTCCTCACTGCTCGCCTCCTCCTCCACCCTAGTCTTGCGTCTCTTCCCACGCTTCTCATCCTCAACCACTTCCTTGAACAGCGCGAATCTCAAAATCCCCTCCGCAGCCAGCGAATCGCGCTCCTCCACGACCGAACTCAGCCGAGACTTCGCATGCGCAGTGGCAAGACGAATAAGCGTCTCCAGCGTACGCACCGTCATCGGGGACGTCTTGCGCTGGTTCCCGGCCATATCGTCGTTACGGAGACTAACGTAGATCTCGGAGATCCTTTCTATCGCCTCTTGGCTGAGCACAGGCTTGATACGTGACTTGGCGTACTGGATGTACTTCTTGACGAAGGGGATCGAGAGGACCTCGATGCGTTTGTTGGCGCCGCGCCCGCGCGTCAGGGTCACGCCGGAGTGAAGCATCACGTCGAATTTCTCGAAGACTTCGGTGGGGGCTGCAGCGGAGGCGTCGTTCGCGATTCCTACGCCGAGGGTCTGCCCGCCGGACTCGCGCACAGGAGCACCCTCCTCGGTGCCGGGCTGGCGGTATCGGTGCATGCGTAGGACGTGCTCGCTGACTTGTCTATCGCGCTTATCCTCAATATCATCCGTGACGATAAACAGCAAATCGAAACGCGAGAGCAGCGAGTCGGGCAGGTTAATGTTCTTATGCGGGTCCTTGTGCGTGTCGTACTGTCCGTAAATAGGGTTCGCGGCGGCGAGAACAGAGCAGCGCGCGTTGAGAGAGGTGTGGATCCCGGCTTTGGCGATGGTTACGGTCTGCTGCTCCATTACTTCGTGGATGGCCACTCGATCGATGTCGGACATCTTGTCGAACTCGTCGATACAGACTACACCGCGGTCGGCGAGGACCATGGCACCGGCTTCGAGGCGGCGCTCGCCGGTTTCTTGGTCGGAGGTGACGGCGGCAGTGAGACCGACACCTGAAGAGCCGCGACCGGTGGTGGCGATGGCGAGGGGGGCGGTGTTGAGGACGAAGCGGAGGAGTTGGGATTTGGCGGTCGAGGGATCGCCGACCATGAGGATGTTGATGTCACCTCTCAGATGCGTGCCGTTCTCGAGGTTCTTCTCCATACCGCTCAGCAGCATCAGTAGGATGGCTTTCTTGATGTAGTCGTGTCCGTAAATACTCGGCGCCAAACTCTGCGAGAGCAGCTCAAAGACATTCTTCTTCTTGGAAATCTTGTTGATATTGCGGATATCGGTGTCGGTGATTGTTGCCGTCGCGATACCGCCGCCAGATTTGGAGGAGAGCAGCAGGATATTGTTGGCTAGCACGACCGTCTTGAAGAGCGCGTTGTTATGTGACGTATTGCGGTTTCCCAGCGAGCGGAACGTACCCACGAGCTGGACGCGATCTCCCGGCTTCACCATATCCACCAAGTCATCATCAACAATCACATCCACACCTCTAGGCAGTTGTCCCGCCGGCGCCCGCTCCGGCATCTCCTGTATACTAATCGTCTGGTGATCCCTATACGTCGACAATCCATACTCCGTCGTAAGCGGATTCCCATTCTCATCCTCCTGCGGATACACGCTGCTCGTCGACGCCTGGCCCATCGTCATCGTCTGGTCCTGATACGTCCTAAAATGCATCGTGTCCATTTTCTCATTATGGTGAACTGACTTCACAATCTTCGGCCTCACCAAACTGCACTTCGTCACGATACCCTCGAGACTCACCATCCGGTTGAGATGCGATGAGTTGATAGTGCGAGGGTTGCAAGCTAGGTGGCCGAAGGAGCCTGCAAAGGCGCAGTAGTACATCGTCTCCTCGTCCCCCTGCGCCTTTGTTATGTTAGGCATCGTCGCCACGACATTCTTGAGCGCCCTGTCAAAGGCTTGCGAGAAGTCGAAGGGCTGGTTGAGTAGGCCCTCGGCGAGCTCCACGTTGTGGTCGCGCACGATGTCGATGGAGACGACGAGGCGGCGCTTCTTTTGTTGCAGCATTAGGATGATCTCAGAGCGGTAGCTGCGCGCTTGGTTGTCATCTGTAGGCTGTTAGATCCATGCTTTCTAGTGAGTAATCACCAATCTCAAGACGACATACTAGGATCGAGAAACTCCTCCGCCAAGCGGATGCGGTCCTTGACCACTTCATCTCTCAGCTCCAAGCCGTTCATGATGGGCGATTACGAGCGAGGGATAGGCAAACAGGGCCGGGTATTCGCTCCTCAACAATCGACTTCGAATATTCTGCCAACAAGAGACGCAATAACTACACCAGAGATGTGTTGTTGTGGTCGTGGTTGTGGCGGTAGTTTAGGTCCGAAGTTGTTCCTTCGTTGCGGGCATTTGAAGTTGGTGGATAGGAGATTTGACGCGACGCGCTTGAACCAGACGCGTTTTCCCGCGTAAAGTGGTTTCTTGGCACGCGAGAGACACACCCCCACCAAAAGTGCGCACTTGGTCTTATTGACCCCACCGTAAAATAAATCCTACAGTGGCTTACAACACTGTACCACTAATCTGTGTGACTCCCCTCCCCCACCACGACTACCATATATCATCCCAATCCCTCCCTTCCTTTCTTCCCTTCTTCCTCCCGCATCACCAACTTCACACACCCAATCCGCCCACCATGGCTTCATCCTCGCCCTTCAACCTCCAAACCTGCGCCCGCCCCAACATCCTCGCCCTCCAACCCTACCGCTGCGCGCGCGAGTAAGCCATCCATGAAAGCGAGGCCTTGCGGTCATGGCGGTCAGCCCTCGACCAGATCTACTACTACAATTCGCGAACTCCTCCCTCTCAACCCCCTACTAACCCACCCCCCCAGCGACTACAAAGACGACGGCACCAACATCCTCCTCGACGCCAACGAAAACGCCTTCGGCCCCTCCCTCCCCGCCTCCCTCACCTCCGCCGACCTCTCCCTCAAGACTCTAAACCGCTACCCCGACCCCCACCAAGGCGCCCTCAAATCCCTCCTCTGCGACCTCCGCAATGCCTCTCC
>JPKC01001626.1:0-12690 GCA_000750925.1 Pseudogymnoascus sp. VKM F-4518 (FW-2643) | reverse complement strand
TGGGTTGCCCAGGAGGAGTTGGTGTTGGAGGGGGTGGCGGGGGCGGGGTGGAGGTAGCAACCGCTGCTGACGCTGCCGGGTTGGGGTTGGGTGAGGTAGCCGGGGGGGAAGAGGATGTCGGCGTCGGGGGAGTAGTCGGCGACTTGCATTTGGGGGTCGATGGTGCCGAATTGGAAGAGGACGCGTTTGAGGCTGGAGAACTCGATAAAGGATTCCGAGGGCCAGCCATCGTCGGTCGACCAAACGCCGTTGTCGTCTATTTCAATGGAGTAGTAGTCCGTCACTGGCCGGTAGCGTTCGGGGACGGTGTACCACGACGAGTTCAGGTTGGCTCGGTTGCTGGAGAGGTTGATGGGTGTGTATATGTACGATGAAAGGTTGCTGCTCAGCTTACCCCCGATGAGTTCCCCGTCAACGGGAAGATTAATAGGAGCCTGAGCCGGAGAATCGGGTGATGCGGCCGACGCTGCGGCGTGGATGTTAAATACATAATATGAGAGCTGTGCCGCCAGTGTGTTCTGTGTATCTACAAGATAGCTGTGCAATTGGTGTCCAAACGTCTCCAGAGTCGCCCCGGGCGAGCATGTGTAGGCTCCTTGCGCCACAAGCGGTTCGCTTTGAGGTGTTGGCGCCGGAGACGCGGATGCGCCGTCTGATATTACTGAGACTGGCAAAGCACCATTGGTACCGTGTCCTGCAATCGAAGTTGCCACACCAGATGGAAATGATAGGCTGCCTGGGCTCGTCGAGGTAGCAGATGTTGTGAGACTTTCCGACGGGGAAGTGCTGGTGTCGTCTCCCGACATTTGCTTCATTTCGACAGGACAGAAACTCCACAAACTTCGTCCAGCATCCCAGTACCTAAATCACAATTAGTGAAGAGCCCCATCTCTGCAATAATTGGCAACTTACAGATCAAGCTCAAAGCGACGGAATCCAACTGATAAGAGATTTGAGAAGCATCGCGCCAACTCGCCCTCACCAATCACTCGATTCCCAAAACATGCCGCGGAGAGGGAAACCCCCGGAACAGTCATAAAATTAATGGGAATTGAAAGAGAGAGATCTCGTTGAGAGAGTAGAACGCGCGCCTGATCAACAGAAAGGAGCGCATCGTTTCCAGGCGCATAGTCGTCAGACGACATTAGGATAGTTCACGCTCAACCCGGCACCTGAACGGGGGAAGGAACGAGACATCAGATTTGGAAAAATAGGTATTTGAAATATATAACAATTAGAAGTAGAAGAAGCTCATTGTATAAATCGCCAACAATTGATGTGTCGATGCCAATTGATGCCGGCCGGCCGAGGTGGAAACTGATGACATAGACACTCACATTGGTCGCGGTCGCACACGCGCAATGCGACCACTGAGGACAACGAGGCTTGTCAGCCTTGCGCTTGCGGCATGTCCCGCCACCACGATTAGTGACAGATATGATGATTCTCAAATGAAATAAAGTCCAACACGTAGCCCGAAGCGCAATCCCAACTCACAACCAGGCAACGCTCACGACAACGCCGCCGGATAACAACGCCACACAGGTACATACAGATACCCCAGTGCCCTTCTCTATCGTACAGCTCGACAACAACCCCGCACATCCAAAATGGCGAGTCCAGGCGGCCCTCCCCCAATGCAGCCGGGGCAGCAGCCGACCCCAGAGCAGATCCAGATGATGCAGCGCCAGCTCGCCGCCGACGCCGCGAAGCAGGGCGTCTCTGTCCCCGAATTCATAGAGATGCTCAAGAAGCAGCAGCAACAAAGGGCACAGCAGCAGCAGCAGCAACAGGGCGGTGGCGGAGGTCAAGCCCCTCCCCAGAGGCAACCGCAGCCGATTACTCCTGGCCCGCCTAACCCAGCAGCCATCGCCGTCGCCAATTTCCTCAAGAGCCAGGACTTGAAGCCGCGGACGTGTATATTGAACGGCCAGCGCAAGGACATGTTCAAGGGTAAGCTGCTCCTTCGCCCACTCCTGTCCCCTGACCGCCACTAACACCACCTAGTCAAGCGCGCCCTTCGCGCCCTCCAGAGCCCAGCCTACGAGAAGGCTCGCGCCAAGAACGCCCTCCTCCCCGAGATCACCGACCGTCCCTCCCTCGAAAACGCATTCAAGCTCCTCCCGCTCTCGCTCCTCGCCCTGCGCGTCTCCAAGGTCGACCCGCATGAGGGCCACGACCACGGCCCAGTTGCCAAGGGCAAGCGCGTCAAGGGGCTGTGGACGGTGAAGATCGAGCAGCAGCAGGAGTGTCGCGAGGAGCTGCACTTTGTGTGGCTGTATGAGGGGTCGCAGGTCATGACGAAGCTGTATGCTGCTGGTGCGCTGGCGATTGTCTTTGCTATCGTCATGTTTCCACTTTGGCCGATGAAGATGCGCTTGGGGGTGTGGTATCTCAGTATGGGTATGCTGGGGTTGATTGGTCTATTCTTCGCTATGAGCATCTTCCGTCTTATTCTCTTCGGTCTTACATACTTTGTGGTGCCGCCGGGACTCTGGCTGTACCCTAACCTCTTTGAGGATGTTGGATTCTTTGACAGCTTCAGGCCTGTGTGGGGATGGCAAGAGGTTTGTCTCCCTAATCCCCTTGATCACATAAGATGATAATACTAACAAAGTCTATAGGAGAAGAAGAAGTCCAAGAAGAAGTCCAGCAAAGCCGCCGCCACCTCTGGCACCACGCCACTACAAGTCCCCGGCCAACCACCCGCAGCTTCCGCAACAACCACCTCGTCGTCCGCACCGCAGATGTCGACGGCGACACCGACAAATCGGAACCTCACGCCGCGGGTGGAGGAAGTTTTTGACGAGTAGAGTGCTATAGATAGGATGGGTGGTCAGGAGGGCCGGGCGAGTAGAATGGGTCGGGGTTATGGGATGGAGACGGCGACGGAGGTGTTATGTATACGTACACTGGGTAATTCAAGATGGAGTAAACGATGCTATCTGTCTGACTTTCGTTGGATGTTGGGTTTGTTGTTGCAGACAGGGTGGTGAAGATTATATATGTATTTGTGATATATGTAGTTTGATTTAACTTTCTCCTCCAACTATTTCTAATCACACGATAGTCTCGCCCTACCTCTCAACCTCCCCTCCCCTTCCCTCCCACTCCATCCAACTTCCCGGAAACTCCCCTACTCCCTCCCAACCCCCTTCCCTCGCCAACGCCGCCGCGGCCCGACTCCTCACTCCAGCCTTACAATAGAACACGACCCCCCTCCCCTCTCTTGGCTTCTCGAAGCCAAAGCGGTCCTCGAACTCGTCGGCGGGGAGGAAGAAGGCGTCGGGGCAGGAGGAGAGGGGGAGGTTGACGGAGGTGGGGATGCGGCCTGTGGTGCGGAGCTCGCCGGGCTCGCGGACGTCGATTAGGATGGGGGAGGTGGGCGTGGGGTCTTGGGCATGGGTGCGGACCTGGGGGGGTGTTAGTTGATGTTGGGAGGGTGGATAGGGAGGTGGTGGGGGCTTACTTCTTCGAAAGTGTAGATTTTACTTGGTGCTTTTGAAGGGGTGGGAGTGGTTGAAGCTGTGCCGGGAGCTGGTGCGGTTTTTGAGTTATCCCGGCGCGCTGCAGCGACGCTGAAAAGGCGCGACTGGGGGATTGATGTAGGTGTGTGGATGCTCTGGACACGGGAACCAAGAGGGCGAAGCTGGGAAGGGGATTGCTTTGCAACGGCGGAGCGAGAGGCGCGCGCGAGGGCGGCGGCAATGCGGGGGGTTACTGTGTTCATGACTTCTGGTTTCCGTGAGAATGGCCCCGGTGTTGTGTTTGGATTGGGAGAATGTTCTCGTTGCGGTTAATGACGGCGTTCATGGTGATATCCGGACCTCGGATTATGTCAGCCACATTTCAGCCACATTTCAGCCACAGCCTTTCAGCCTCGTGATGTCCAATGGAGCTTATGGTGCACGGACCATTTTATTCGCGGCCCTGAGCGTCAGCGAAAGCTGGCCTAACGGTTCATCGAGTCCATCGATGTGAATCTGATATCGCAATATTGAACACGCAACGCATACGGCCAGGCAAGGAAAGAAATAAGACGGGCTGAGATTGGCATTTGAAAGCGACGCGGCGAGGACCGAAGAAAGATACATAAAATGTCGAGCAGCAACGCGGGATACGACGTGGTTGTCGATGTGGACGACGAGGTGAGCTCCCTTCCCCTTGCGCCATCCCAACCCCTCCGCCTCATCACCAACTCACTGTTCACTGATGCTAACCTCATCTCTCAGGGCGACCTCGGCCACACAGACCTCCAGGAAGACCTCTCATTCCACAACTCCACCTTCACTTCCCCCAACAACAGCACTAAGCCCTCCGGTGGCCTCCCCCCGCCCGCTACCTCCTCCTCGTCGACCAAGCACTTTCTCTCCCTCGGCTTCTACTCGCAGTTCTTCGATGTCGATACCTCCTCGGTGTTGAGCCGCTGCGGCGCGGCACTGTACCCGCGCGCCAACTTTCTCGACGTGCTCGATGGGAACCCGGACCTGTACGGCCCGTTTTGGATCGCTACGACTGTTGTGTTTATTCTCTTCGTGGGCGGGACTGTGAGCCAGTATCTGGCGGATACGGGGAAGAGCTCGGATGGGTTCCGTTATGATTTCAGGCTGCTGAGTGGTATGCACCCTTTTCCATGCTGCCCCTCTCTACCACTACCCCCCACCCCATAGCTCCATTTACTCAGCCCAAAGGCAAGATGAGATCATTACTAACACCCTCCAGGCGCCGCGGGACTTATCTACGGATACACCGCCGTCATCCCCGTCGTCCTCTGGGGCGCCCTCCACTACTTCGGCGCCGACACCGCCCAGCTCCTCGAGGTCGTCGCACTCTACGGCTACTCGAACCTAATCTGGATCCCCGTAGCCCTGATCTCATGGTCGCGCATCAGCATCCTCAATTGGGTCTTCGTCGGCGTCGGCTTCGGACTCAGCGTCGCCTTCCTGCTGCGCAACCTGTACCCAGTGCTTGGCGCGACGGAGCGCAAGGTCGGAAAGGCACTGTTGGTGTTGGTAGTTGTGCTGCATTTTGCGCTAGCGGTGGCGATTAAGTTTTTGTTCTTTAAGTCGGGGAGCCCGGTTCCGGGTGGTGATGGAACGGGGGGTGCGGCGCCTGCGGAGCCGACACCGTCGGAGACGCCTGCGATGATGTTTTTTTAGGGCGGTTGGAGGGAAGGGGGCTTGTGCTGTAGGAATAGATGGATATGGAGGGTTGTGTTGTTGGGCGTTCCTGCGGCGTTATATCACTTTGTAGAAGCAGCGTGGTAAGTATATGTACTAGTCTATAAGCTCTTATCTATATCTTTAGTCTTCCAGTCGAACTTCGCCGTGTTATTATTCATGCTCGAGAGGATAAATTGCTGGTACAGCGCCTGCATAGGTATAAGCGTGGAGGGTGTAATGAGAACGCCATCAAGGCCCTGCTTCCAGGGCGTGGGATTATACGGCTAGAGTCGCATTCGAGTGGTGTTCAGGACTGTATATAGACGCAGATCTGTTGTTGCTATTTCCATCATCAATCAATGGCATGGCAGTTGCAAGAATCGATAAACCAAGTAGATGCAAACAGCCTGACGGATGTTTGTCCGAACATTTTTATATACACTCGGCGAGTTTGATAATTCTCCTTGCTGTCGAGTATCATATTGAGAGAATCATTACTGTATCGCATATTATTATTTAATTGACCCTTCAACAACTCAAGGGCGGACAGCTGTTCCAGCCACAGAACCCAAGGCCAGGCTTTGATATCTAGGGAGAAGCTCATGTACCGTCCCACGGCCTTGTCTTCACAAGTGCTAAAACAACTTGATGTACGCCTGCGATCGTCATATCCAGTGCAAACCCAGTACCCAAACTCATCATTATAGAGTTTAGAGAACTTACTATCTGTGAATGTGTGGTACTAGTACTTCAACTACTGCCTGTACAATTTAAGACCTTTGGCTACATGTTGTACCAAGCAAAGCCACGCAGTCTGCCTTACGCCTGGCTTAGGCAGTTTCCACCACGTACCCCTGACGACTACGGCGACCAGCACGGCTGGGTTGGGTTCGGTCTCTGGCTGGGTCACAACACTTGTTTTAGAACAAGCTCAGCCTGATTAGAACGAAAATGACAGCTCCATCGATCTCCTCCCTCCTTCACATCGTCCAAATCTTAGTATTATATTACATGAACAATGGCTGCAATTGGGCTTGCCGCCTCAATCATTGCTGTAATTCAAATTACCACAAGTGTCGCCACGCAGGCGTACAAATATGGCTAGTCAGTTAAGAATGCGACAAAAGACATCGCGAAGGTTCTTGACCACCTGAAAGAAGTCGAAGACAGTTTAACGAAACTCAGGGATTTAGTTAACCAAGCAGAAATGTTAGAGAAGCCTTTGAAGTCATGGCCAACATTAGTCGCCCTTAGCAGCCCTAATGGAGCGCTACAACAATGCAACCTTGCTATGATGGCTCTCTACGCTAATTTAACGCCCGTGGAAGGGCGGCGCATGGAGATAATTGAACTTATCTGTTGGCCCGTAAAGAAGAATAAGGTAGAACAGTGCCTTAAAGACATTGTGACACAAAAGAATGTCTTCATTGAGTCACTAAATGTCGAGCATATGTGGGTTGCGCGGCTATGTTGTATTTCCACTCTCTAACATTCTAATAGCGGACAATCTCTCAAAACAGGGCACGTAGTTTCTCAAATGGCTAAGGTCCAGAGTGGTAAGAACCCATAATGAATATGATACAAATCATCCCCATTAGAATCAAGAACTAACGAGAATCAGATGAATCGAGGCGCAAAATTATTAAGTGGCTATTTGTTACGGACCCTGATACCAACCAGAAAGCGGCAAGGAAACTGCATGAAGATGAAACTAGTGAATGGTTCACAGAGGGGCGGGACTATCTCAGATGGAAAGAAGAGCCGAACACATTTCTTTGGTTATATGGCCTACCGGGGTGTGGCAAGACAATTCTTTGGTGAAGTCTCTACTCCACCCTGCCTTAAGCACTTTCTAATTACAGAGCAGCTCGGAAATCATTGAACAGACTCGCCAGTTTTGTTCGGACCGACCCACTGATCGAGCTCTTGCCTACTTTTACTTCTCATTCCGAGATACAGACAAGCAGATGACCACTAACCTCTTGCGGTCTTTACTTTCACAGCTACTCCAACAATCTGAATCTACTTCTAACTTAGTCAGAATTCTATACGATAGCTATTCACATACCCAGCCTCCTACAGACCAACTCCTTTCTTCGATAAAATCTATGATAGACAGTCATAGAAACAGAAACGTCTTTATAATCATTGACGCCTTAGATGAGTGTCCAAACGAGGGTGGAGAAAGAGGTGATCTTTGCGATTGTTTAATAACGATCAAAGAATGGGCTGCAAGCAACTTGCATGTTTTAGTCACAAGTCGAAGTTTAGTCGAACTCACTGATTCTCTTGATGCGTTGTGCACAATTGCTTCTATCTCCATAGAAGGCGCGGCTGTTGAGTCTGACATTCGAAAGTTCATCCGCACTCAGCTCTCGAACGATAGAAAACTGCAGAAGTGGCCAACAGAAATCCAAGGCGAGATAGAGAAAGCTCTAACTCATGGAGCCCAGGGAATGTAAATTAATTACCTTGCCTCCAAATCACCTCCATTTGAGTCTGACCATCTTTCTAGGTTTCTCTGGGTAGCTTGTCAACTGAACTCATTAAGGAAGTGTGTTACCGCCAGCGACGTGGACAAGGTTTTGAAGTCCCTGCCTAAAACGCTAGACAACACCTACGAGCGGATTCTTATGAGCATCGATACGGAACACATACAAATAGCTCACATTGCTCTCCGGTGGATAAGTCACGCTCACAGGCCTGTAACGATAGAGGAGCTTGCCGAAGCTGTAATTATTGACCTAACAGCCTGTCCGTCGGTTAACCCTCGCAATCGCATTCCCGAACCCTCTTGGCTTATGGAAATATTAACGGGACTAGTCACCATCTCAAGAAGGAAGCGCGACTGGACGAGGGATAATTGGATGGTTTACACGCCTAACTATATTCACTGTGTTGAAATTGCGCATTACTCTGTGACAGAATACCTCAACTCTAGCCGGATACTTAACACGCCGGCCTACATGTTCTACATCTCCAACGAAAGCGCTGCGGAAGATATTGTGCAAAAATGTCTCTGTTACATAACCTGCTATTCTGTATCTAACAGAAAGAAGGAATCCCAGCAGGATCTCAAAGAGTTTCCTCTCCTTCAATACGCAAGCCACTTCTGGCACAAACAGTTGCTAGCGAATGAAGATGCGATCACTAGTCAAACGAAAGGTCTAGTTTTTGATTTTCTGGCTTCCAAGACGTCGCTGTCATCTTGGCTCTTGGTTTATGTAAGGCCGGCCTCACGTGATGGCACGTGAGGCCAACTCTCAGGGTCCTGGCGGTGGAGCCGCCGGCAGGGCTCGGCAAACTAGGGCAACCGGTTCCTGGATAAAAGGGGCTGAAGGCTTCAGAGGAAGACCTTTAGTCAATAGTTGCTGTATATACGTAGACCTATTGTGCTTACTAAATACGATACCTTCCTGCCTCCTAACCTAGTTCCCTAGACCCCCGTGAGACCTTAGGCTTACGCTTTATATAGATTTAAACGATAGATAGTAAGGGAGCAATTTTCTAGACTGGTACTAAAGTTAGAGGGATATTGCTCTTTAGAAGTAGGAGACTGCCTTCTTATATGCTCCTCTACGCATAATGACTTAAATTTCCAATTACATTATCTATGCAATCTATCTTTAGGGCAGTGCCCTCTACAAAGGTCAAGCTGCCTATAAAGACGTAGCTATATGTACCTATAGTGCTGTTAAGATGTAGAACCCCTTGGCCTTGTCATCCTTACCTATGTTAATAGGTAGTAGCTAAGAGGAAGCTGCATTTTTAGTAGATATTAGAGGTAACTATAATCTCTCTAGAACGCTTGCTCTACTATCTCTGAAGATACAAGATCTCTCTCTACCTCTCTCTACTTCAACAACTTTAAGATCGAATATAGAGGTAGTGCAAACCTCCTTCTAACTGAACATAAAAGGGGCTAGGAGCATCTAATGACAGCTGCAGTCATTTTAAGCTGCTAGACCTAGGAGAGCTTTTACAGCTACACCATTATCTGATTGTTGTTAGACTACTAAAAATATGAATTTCAATCTTAGCTAAGGAAATCTCCCTTGCAGTCGATTATTTAAAAAAATTAGTAAAAAGGAAAGACAGCAGAAATATATTTGTCTCCTACTATTCTAACTTTAATGCTTGGTTTTATAAGATAAGTAAAGAAATAGCCTAGCAAAATCCCTATCTATGCCTGCTATTTAGACTTGCTCCTTTTCTTAGCTAGGCTTGTTTCGCTTAAATACTAGAGTTCACTTCTAGTAACACCTCCACTTCTCTTCCCTCCATTAGCCTTATTAGGTAGAGCCTTAAAGCGTTGGCTCCTTATAACGCCTTTGTACACATAGAGGTTAGTCCTTAATGCTTCATTATCTCTCTGCAATTCAACGTTTTCCATTTCTAAAGCCCTCCATTTGTCTGTGTAAAGTAAGAATGGCAATGGTTTTAGGTAATTAAAGAAAATCTCACCATTAAGTTCTATATTGCATGTCTAGAGCTGGTTATTGTCTATATAGAGCTAATCTATCTAACCTATAAAACAATTAGACAATTACTTAGCACTTGCTGTAGTAGAAGGAGCATACCTGTTTTATAAGCAAGCTTTAGATAAAGATCCTAAATTGTTTCTAGATAGTGTATTAGCATTTTTAGTTTATATTTCACAAAGCGACTTGTTTTCTTACTATAGTGTGTTGAATTTTCTAAAGTAAGCCTGTTCCAACGTTCTATAGTAGGTGTCAATAAAGTATTGACAGCGCCTAATAAGTAAAAACTTGCCTTGCATTTTAAGGGTAGAAGCTATTAGCTCTCTAGTTAATCCTATAGAAGAAATTAGCCAAGGACGTAGGACTCTAGTAGTAAAGGCTCTTACAAAGACTAATCTCCATTGTAGCTGCAGTCTACCTAGCTAATTCTTCCGTTTCATGTTAAACTCTGCTAAGGAATAATTTGCGCTCTCTTTTTCAAAAAATTGCAATCAGTGCTAAATGTATTAGTAGTTGTAGGGCAAGAAAGCTAAAGAATACCAACATTGCAGTTGTGTTACTAGAACATATTTTCTAGAAGCCTAATATCTTATAGCTTCACTATTGTCAAAGCTTACTGCTGCATTGCTAAGGTCAATAGTGTAGTTAGGTACCAACTCTTCCTAGTCTAAATTAGATGTTGGTAATTGCTCTTAGTCTTGATTTAAGTCAAGTGTAGACCCTAGTGGTGATTTCTAACACATTTTCAACATAGCTGCGTTTGTCTTAAAAGGTTAGCTAGAATGTTTATATTCAAACCTCTTTTATAACTCACTACTCTTAGAGAGTTTTCTATAGTAGTCCCTAAATCAAACGAATCTACACATTTTAGTTGTAGTAGTAAAGACATAGCGTGAAATAGCCTTGTGTCTAACAAAGCCAAAAGAGAATGTAAGATGGACTAATACAATGTAGGAATCCATTAGTACTTATACTGTCTAGCCTAGAGCATAGGGGTATCTAGTTAATGCCTGCTTTTATACAGCATATATAAAGATACGCTGCAGTAAGGCTAAGACAATCTAAGACCAATACATAGAAATAGAAAATCACCTGCAGCATCAGTTCTTTAGAAGAGGCCCATTGGCTTATACAGCTGCAACATTATTCTATACATAGCTAAGCAGATCTAGATTAGAGCTGAATAGATCATTGCCTACTTCTTTGCAAATTCCTTCTCCTAACACCTCCTCATCACCTATATAAACTGCTAAACAACGTTCGACGAAGCATTAAATCTGCCTAGAAGTTTTAGCCCTTCGCTAACTTTCCCACTAAGACCTCTTGCATTAAAGCCAACACCCCTCTTAAACAGCGTATCGAATTTGCCTTGCTGCTATGTTTAGCCTATGTAATGCCTATTAACCTAATTGTAGAGTTGTTTGAACTAAAGCAGGTACTAGTAGACAGAATTAAACGCCTTAACTTTATAATTCTCATAGATGAAGCATAGGAACAACATTGTCATCCCCCTATTACATTGCTAAACAGCTCCTTACACGTTGCTTACTCCCTAAAAAGCACAGAACCTCATGCTAAGTTAGTAATAATTAGAGTCTAAAGGGGATGATGCAACTTACTTAGCCCACTTACGCCATATTCCTTAGACATTCTCCTTTGTGGCTTTAGCATCCTTTAGATTCTAAGATTTAATTGCGTTGAACTATTAACCTATAACCTAGTAGTCCTCTACAGTGCGCTTAGGCTTCTTTAGATATTGAGCACGTCTTGTTCGTTTAGTAATGATTAAGTTCTGCTTTGCAGTAAGTAGTTGTCATTTGGTAAACATAATAGGCGACTTAATAATAGACTTAGGCAATCATCTCTATCCCTATAGATGGCTGTTATTTAGAAGTTAAAGGCCTCTTTTTTGGTTCTAATCTATGTCTTGACAATGTTATATCCTTAAAAAGAATAAAAGAAACCACACATTTGTAATGCACAATAACAGCGCAGAGTGAACAAAACGCTGACATCTAAAAAACTAGCAGGAAGAATTCGTCATCTTCAGTCTGCAACTATAGATGTCATCTGTAACATCAAATTATCTAGTAAGACATTGTTCTTACTGTCTGCAATTGAATGCTGACCAAAATTATGCAGATGACCTTGAAGGCAAAACACTGCAGCTTTGATATAATATATCGAGAAGAGCTAAAATGATTGAAGGACGCCACAAAGGGAGTTCGAGAACCAGTGCATCGAATAGCCTATAACACTTTAAGGGGAGTATTTTAAGTCGCTTTGAAGTATAGGGAAGCCGCAATCCTAAGGGCGCTCAACAAAAAGAGTGACAGACAATTTTTAGAGAAGGAAAATCACCTTTATAGAAAAGGCAGACGAGCTGAGGAGCGAGTTCAGCTGTGACATTTACATTTTAGGTTAGAGGAACGGAAAACTGTTTAATTACACATCTAGAGATGGGCCTTTCTAGCTGCTCAGCTTAACAGAAGTCATGAGTGGCGTTCTTTTAAACTAAGGCTTATAATCTAAGAATTTGTAGGATCAGAGTTATCCTAGGGCAGAGAGATATACACCTGCTAGCTTCTTAAAACAAGGCACTAAGTCTCTACTCTATGAAGGCTAGAAGGGACGAGGCAATCCTATAGTAAGAATTGAGGACTTTTAGACTAAAAATATAATGGGTGCTAGGGGGTAGGTTGGGTTTGAGGATTTAACGTTCCTCTACTTATTATAATATACTCTATTAAGCGAGGCTTTAGCATATTAGTTGCAGGAACTAGTTGTAACAGTATAGTGCTCTTTAAGGAAGTCTTTGGCTTGCTAAATGCGAGTTTTAAGATCTGCAAGATCATTTGGTGTAGCCATTGTAGTGGAAGCTAGGGTGGCGCTAGTCATAATAAAGAAGGATTGATTTTGTATGTGAATTGCTAAGAAAAACAATCCTGACGCGTTTGAATATTAGACGCGATCGCTTATCCAACTAGGAGCGAATGCAACGTAGGAAGGCCCACCTAAGCGAGCCGACGATAATCGTCGATAATCGT